>JAJONR010006498.1:0-18862 GCA_029582245.1 Solanum etuberosum
ATAATTCCTCCCTTGTTGAACTTCTGCCCATTTTACTAAATTGAAACTGCTCTCAATTTTATTTCCTTGCCAGAGGAAATTCCTTCTCAAAGCATCTAAAATTTTGACCACCTCACCAGGTATAGGGAAAAGGGACATCACATAAGTTGGTAAGGAATCTAGCACAGAGTTTATTAAAGTGATTCTACCTCCCAATGAAAGGTATTGAGACTTCCAAAGTGCCAACTTCCTCTCAGTCTTCTCAATAATTTCATCCCAAATAGTAATGGCTTTATGGTTTGCCCCTAATGGCATGCCTAGATAGACTGTTGGTAGCTTCTCTACCTTGCACCTCAAGATGTTTGCTAGTGTTTGAATCTGTTGAACTTCTTTTACAGGAAGGATACTGCTTTTTCTCCAGTTAACCTTGAGTCCAGAACAAGCCTCAAAAACTACCAGAATCACCCTTAAATAGTATAATTGTTCCTGGTTTGCTTCACAAAACACTATTGTATCATCAGCATACAATAAATGTGTCAACTCCATACTCTCGTTTGCCCTGTTTCTTATATTGAAGCCTCTGATCCAATTATTTTGCAACGCTTTTCTCATTAAACTGTCAGATCCTCCATAGCTATAATAAAAAGGAATGGAGATAGAGGATCCCCCTGTCTGCTGAAAAAAAACCTACAGGTTTCATAAGGAACTTTCAGGATTGGGAAATTAATGACATCCTTTCCGTTCTAGAAACACTGGAAAGCACTACACTGGTGGTTGAAGATCATGACAGGATTCTTTGGGGTAATTCTAAGGAGAAGGCCTACACTGTGAAAGAATGCTACAAAAACATGAGCTCCCAGAATGGCATTCTTCAATTTTGGCCTTGGAAACATGTCTGGAAAACTAGGCAGCCTCTCAGAGTATCTTGTTTCACCTGGACAACCCTGAAGGAAGCAAGCCTAAAACAAGACAATCTCAGGAAAAAAGGTGCAATACTCATCAACAAATGTGTCATGTGCAAGCAGACCAATGAGAGTGTCAATCACCTTTTTTTGCACTGCCCTGCAGCAGCTAGCCTATGGCATTTTTTCTACTCTATGCTTAGCCTACAATGGGTAATGCCCTACACCATCAAGGATGCCTATGCCAGCTGGATATTGTAGAGAATTGACAAATCCATTAGAAAGATCTGGAGAATGATCCCAGCGGCAATTTTTTCGAGCCTATGGAAGGAGAGAAACAACAGATGTTTTGAAGGAATATCAACATCTTTTTGCACACTCAAGGTCAAATGTCTAGTTAGTTTATTTAGTTGGCATTTTTTTTTGCCACTGTAAACAGTGTGGATAACTTTTCGGATTTTGTTAATTCTCTATCTCTAGTACAGTAGAGTAGTAGGGTCCCCTTTTGACTGTTTCTCAAGTTTTTGCCAAGCTAGCCCCATATATTTCTTTTTGGAGCAGCTTTCTTGCACATTGTACTTTGTGACTTTCCATCTTCTTGATGCTTTCTAATATCATTTAATTACTTTACCCAAGAAAAAAAAACTAACCAGATTAGAACTAAAAAGGATGTGGTACAGTACATCATATTGAGATTAGTTATTTAATTATGTTAAGTTAGCACTCGTTTGATAGTTAGTTAGTTAGCCAAGCATTCTGTTAGGACATCTGTCACCAGGCTGTTAGGATTAGTTAGTGTTCTTGGTCAGATAGCAGCTTAGATATTTTCTCTTGTACTGTATAAGTAGTTCTCCTTGAATCACTTTCTTAGCTCAATTTTCATAATACATGAAGGGAAGTCAATTCTCCCAAACATCTCTCTCTACATCTGATGATTTCTAGGTCTCATCATTAATGGTGAACCTTTAGCTCTAGTTTCTGGAATTAACAACATCATGCCAGTCCATCCGCCCGTGTATTCCATAGCATACATGAAGTTGAACAACAAAATTACAGCTTTACTTATTCACCTCTTAAAAAGCAGATGCCACAGTTTTATAAACTAGACTAACATTGAATTGAAATAATAAGAGTGATCAATACATGAATCTAGGACTAACCTCAGCACATTGTTCTTCAATCTCATGCCGTAATTTCAATGCATACTCACCACTCACATCCATATTATTCAAAGCCGTGGCAATCTCTGTACCAGTCTTTTGTACAGCAACACCACCAGTGAACAGCTTTGCTCCAAGATTAGGCTCTCTGACCTTCTGCTGCAAAGCCTCATTGAACTCACCACCTAATAGACTTACAGCACTGCTTAAAACTGCAATCACAGAGTTGATATTTGAAGTGGAAATGGACCTTCGACAACAGCTCTGCAGAACATAGAAGACATCGTCCACCATGGAAGTTGTGAGACTATCGAACACGAGTTCATCAATTTTTATAGCTTTTCTCACATTCTCAACCATGAAGTATCCTTCCAAGATCACATAATAACCGGTAATATCTTGCACAACTTTACTGAAATTACCACTCCTAAAAGCCTTTGTGGCACGGGGACCTAATTCGGGATCAACAGAACTCAAACCCCTAATCTTTGATATCATATACCCCGTGTAATCCTCACCCAACTGTGTCAAAGACAAGATCTCCTCCAAATATACTTCGATATCTCTGGGGTCTGGTCCTTCAATTCCAACAGACAGCAAATCGCTCTTGTAAGAATTAATCTCAGAAGTCACTTTCGCTAGTTTCCTGTACTCCATGTACTTCTTTATAATAGTGGAACCACGAGAATCACACTCTTCTTGAAGTTCACATATTGCATAAACAATGCCATCCTCTCCACACAAGCTCCTTAAAGTTTCATCGTTCTCTTCAATTGCCAAGACGATATCTTTGAATAAATTAGTCAAACAGGACACAAAATTAAGCTGGTTCTGGCTGGATCCCTGCTGATCACTCATCATTTCGACCAACTGCTCATACTCAAGGCGCGATCTCATGGCAATTACCTTCTTCAAATACGCCACGTACACTTGCAGTCCCTCCTCCTCCAATGCCAACGGGGGATACAGCCTTATGAACCGCAGAACGGTGGAATGATCACGCTGATCAACTGCTTCTGCCAATTTACGCCGGACGATCCCTTCAAGCTGCTTCTTAGAGGCGAGGAGCTGGTCTCTCTGGTCAGAAGCAGCTGAATCCTTGTACTTAGCATCAAGTTGAAGGAACGTCTGAACATAATTAGCAGCAGATTCAAAGTCCTCAGATGCGAGTGCCTTACGTACACCGTCTAAACAATTAGAGCGATCAACGATAGCATCTATACGAAGGAGAGTGTCGTTAACACGCGATTGACCTAGATCGAGCTGACGGACTTTGGCGCTTACCTGATCAGCAAGGAGAGAAGTTGAACTGATGTTGGAGAATAGGTGATCTGCGTCTGCTTTAACAATGTCGAGAACTTGAGCGGATTTTTGGAGGCCGGAAAGCTGCTTGTCAAGGTCAGATCGATGTGAAAGGATAGTGTCCAGTTCTAGATCTAGGGCTCGTTGATATGCAATGCACTCATGGAGAAGCCTAGTCATGTCTCCAACGTCAGTGAGATTCCGCACCTCTTCCAACGCCTCCGGTGTCCCGAATTTCAAGGGAGATGAATCTGAATTGGTTCCTTCGTCGGAATCTCCTTTCAGAGCCATTTTTCCGGCCAAATTTGACGAATTTCTCGAATCTGTGAGTGTTATTTTGGGTTCATTTCGTGAAGCTTTTAACTTTTTTTGAGGGAAAATTGCAGTCCCGTTTTGAGGAAGAAGACGGGTAAAAAAAAAGGAAAAGACATAAATAACCTATGAACTTGTTCCGAATTTTTAAAAAGTCACTTTAACTATTCGAACGTTCTATTAACCCACTAAACAATCTTGAACTAATATTATTACATCATTTTTTATTCATAATTTTATTTTTACAAGTATTTTATCATAAAATATATTTTCTTATTATTTTAACTTTTTTTCCTTATTATTTTTTCTCTTTTTTTCTTCTTTCTTCGTCAGAAATTCATTGTCATCTCCATTAAAGCTTCTCACTTTCAATGTGTCCGTATTTTTACCATAACTTTACCTTCCTTTTTTTACTACTATTAATTTTACTCTCTTTAATTTTAAAACTTTATCTAAATATTTTTTTACATTTCGAACAATTTGATAAACCCATTAGATTTCAAGATGATTAGGAGGTATCATATAGTTTTTTATCCGATTTCAATGAAGTTCTTTCAATTTTCGAGAAATTCATTGATTCTTTTAAAATTATCATTTCTAATTTTGAAGTTATATGAAAATGAGTAATTGATGATACCTTCGAAATTTTAAATTTTCTTAGAAAAATTGTTAGTTTTGTTATCAATAATTCAATAAAGTCTAGAAAATAGTATGATTTCTTTTTTTTATAAAAAAAACACTGAAATAAAGAATTTGATTGAAGAAGAAGAAGAAAAAGAAAAGAAAAAAAAGGGAAAGAGGGGTTCAATTTGACGTGGGAGGTGAAGAAAAAGAAAGAAAATGGAGGGATGAATCAGCTTGAAAATGGAGGTGGAAGATGACGTGAAATTTAAGATGAAATCAAAATTAAAATAAGTTAAAAATTGAGAGAGATAGAAATAAAGAAAAAACTTAAAATGATTTTTTTTTTATATTTTTAATTAAATTAACACATGTCATGTAATGATTAGTGTGTGAACACACTTGTTTCTTAAAATCTGGGGCTGATCGAAAAATGATATAATAATATCCGTTCATAATTATTTAATGGGTTAATAGGACGGCTGCAAAGTTAAGGTGTCTTTTTGAAAATTCGAAACAACTTCAGTGGTGACTTTATGAGAAAAAAATCAGACTTATTACAGTAATAGCTCAATTTCTTCCATAAATTACGAAATTAACCACATTTTACCCAATAGCTAATTTGTTAGTCCATTTAAAATATAGCCTTTTTCTTTTTGTTTTGTGGTTCGTTTGTTTCATTTTTAGTCGGTAAGCGCTTTTTATCCTTTTTTTATTATGACATAAATTTTATTCGGAATGATACTTGAAAGTTTAATTTTGAGATTATTTGAGTATGGTTTTAAAATTCAATGACTATTTTTGAGTGTTAACGCGAGTAAAATGACGATAACATGAATGATACACATGAAAATTATTAAGAAATTATAATCTAAAACATGACAAATAAAATGAAAAAAAGGGAGTATTATGTGTCACATAAAAAAGATTTATAAGTATTTTATGTTTATATTGCTTCACAATATTTCACGATGGCCAACGATTTTTTTTAAAAAAATGCCTAAATGGATTCACGCTTAATTTTCTCGATGGGAAAAATTAAATATTGTTATAGAAGAATTACTATACAAGATCTAATCATATATTATTGAATTCACGTGAACCTATAATCAGCACTATAAATCTGCCCCTGATAGAAAAACATACAAACTTTTGTCATGAATTTCTGAAATGACACTTATTTTGGGTTGAAGGAAGTATAAACTTAGCTCTTGGCCTTTAGAACCAAAGGAAATCACCAAGGAAGAGCAAAAAGGAAAGATCGGGGAAAATTGAAAGACCTAACACAGATTAATCTAGATTCACGTCGGATAGGCTCATTAAGGATCCCTGCCAAGGAGGTGGAACAATTTCCTTATGCAGTGGGAAACTGACCAAATTTGGAGGGGTGTGAAAAAAATCTTATTGAAAAGATTTTTGGACCCCTTCTAGAATAGACATTCAAGAGGGGTACATACATCTAAAAGGTCTTTCATTACCTTTGTCTATTCCCATCCTGATCAAGTTGATGATTTTGATCTAGGCGAACAACGTTCTTGACTAATTGCACAGGATACCTACCACCTCCGTCAGCAACGGATACCCGATAACTCTGTTTACCAAGGTATTGAAACACTATACTAGGACATGTATTTTTCTATAAATACACCACACTTGGGATTTTTCTTCTCTGCTTATTTATTTCTCCTCTTTCTCACCTTCAAACTGAACCATCCATATGTTTCTCTCTAGTTTTTGGACAAAAAGCTCTAACACAATACATGGCTAAGGCTCCTACAATGAGGTTCTCAACAGAAGTTGCTCCACCAAAATTTACCCCCGTGGTGAAGTCTCCGCCACCAAAAAGAAATTTGGAAACCATTATTGAGGAAGAAGCTTATGTATCAATTATTGTTTCTTCTTCTCTAGACAGAAAGTTGGAACACGAGAGATACCGTAAAAGTTCTCTCTCCACATAATGTCTATGGCCTTGTCACTGTCTACATAACAAGTGTCCCGAAGAAATGGGAGGAGCTAATTCATACCCCTCCACTCAGCCCCGCTTTTTTACCATTGACAAGAACCTGTTTCAGTTGCATATCATAAGGAATGCTAACGACTGCTTCAAATACAGTAACAGGAAGTACCAAATATCACTTGTGGAACCTCAATACAGTGCATGTTCAACACGGAGAATTCTTTACTTTGATTGATAAATTAGGAGCTGTTTTCCTGCTAAAGTAGCAAAGATGTTCCTTCTTTACTTTTTTTGTTTTACTTTTCCATTTTTCCCCAGTTGTGAGCTCGAGCTCTACCATTCACAGCCTATATTTTATTGGCAGTGATGATGAGTTCAGTTTTTAAGAAGCTTGGTTGGGGGCCCCCCCCCCCCCCTTCCACCACAAATTTTGTTATCTATGATGAATAATAAAAGGAAAAACTTTCTGTTTTGTTCAGCAAGCAGGAGGGTAAATATTGAACCAAGCAGATATTGACGAAAATGACCGAAAACAGTAAAACTCAAGCAGCTTCATATTTCAGGCATCATGACTTGTAACTTAAAGCAGAAGTAGTGAAGCTATATCTGCAATGAACACTCTTGACTCCTATTAGCTGTAGAGTATAACAGTTAGCAATGACCGAAAACAGTAAAACTCAAGCAGCTTCATATTTCAGGCATCATGAGTTTTGAAAAGGCTAAAGTAACACTTCTCTTTTACCTTTTTTAGGCTAAAGCACATGGACATAAGAACAATTACCTGGTAACCTCAAACTCTATTCGTACCATGATCATCACTGCCCAACTGCCATCGCATAATAAATCCTGCATAGGTTTAAAAGGGTACCAGAATTGGACCACTAGATTGTCCTTTTCACTCATGAATGCTTCCCACCAATTGCAGAAAGTTGTAAAAGTTGGACAATAATAAAAAGTGATAATCAATGAAATGGAGGGAACTGAAATTGGTGAAACCTCTGAATGTAGATGACATCCATTGAGATCTTCAAGCAATTTTCTACTTGATTTTTTTTCCGATTTGCCACCTTACACCTTTGACAACAAGTAAATAGTGAACGAAGTACATTGTTGAACTGCAAGGCACGTACCATGTAATGGAAACAGTAGAACTACTTGTTCCCTTGTTTTCTGAATTTCATTTCGAATTGAATGATATTGAGTTTACAAGATGAGGCATCTAACCTAGAGCATCCTAAGATTTTCAATATTGGAACTTCTTTTCTCCATGCTACTATGACTACATGTGTTATCATCATTCATCTTGAGCAATTCAAACAAATGATGGACTTGTCGCCCTTTACAAAGAGGAACTCAAATGATGTGTATCACTATATACATTGCAACAGCACATAACAATGGCCAATTCTCTGCAGCTCACCTTCTACAGCATCAAGTATATTTGACAAGCAACCGGCAAAACCCACCCACATGATGTGCTGATCATCGCACTCCTCTAGCAATTGACTAAACCCATGGATGAGGAGAGGAGCCATGTATAACCCCAACTATAACTGGCATGCAATAAGTAATTGGGCTATTCACCTCTAGTTTCTTTACAGGCCTCTCCCCACTTCTTCAAGTGCTGCTGCCATTGATGCTGAGGCCTCCTCGAGTGTTCGTCTTTTCTGAACTGAGTTGAAAGCCTCCAGAATATCACCCACCTCAAAGTCATCGAAATCCTCAACACCAATACCACACTCCAGTCCCGCATTAACCTGTCAAAAACGCAAATGGTAGTATATCAGGACAGCCAAGCAAACGATTTTTTGGCTACTTGTGTAAAGATATATGCATAGCCTGAATTTCAACGACAATATGGAATTTAGACGAAATAGAAGTTTAGGATTCCGGTTTCAACAATTGTTAATTTTATCAGTCCACCAAGAATTGGAATAATACTTCCCGCATAAATCCAACAAAGGACCTCTCTTTAATATGTTGATAACATCTTTGTATCTATCTCAAGGGCGGAAGACCTATTTGCCTGGAATAACTGACAGCATACACAAAGGAAGAAACTCCAGATGAATAATCTTTTATGTCTAATGCAAAATCAAAAGAACTCCAAGTTGATGAAGCAGCTAAGGCAAAAGTTAATCATGAAAATAGCAGTTAGAGAGAGTCTCAGTGCCACTTGGCACTTCCACCTGTAAGTTTTCTATTTTTAGTCAAAGACAAGATACGATAACCTAACTAGTAACTACACTTCAAAAATTCCAGAATATCAAATTGTCACTACAGGACTCTTCTCAGCTTCAAGCAAACCTCGACCAAAAAATTTCTGTAAACTGCCGTTGCTATCTGCCATGGAAGGAGGTTGCAGGCGAGGAGGAAAGAAGAGGAACAGATAAAAGAGCTGTCCGGTGGAAGAGGTTTTTATGATTCAATTGGGAAGTAAACAAAAAGTGACAAGAGCTTTTTCATATTCGAGGAGAATATATTAGCTGGATGATGGGGAAATTCTTTTGTATATAGTAATATTCAACTGCTGGAGTATCTTAGTGCCAAGCAACTAAATACAAAATGTACAAGACATAAATGCTACGATCCACACAATCCAATTATCTGCTAATCCCATTCCAGGTAACCCTTAAAGTCAGCAGAAAGTGCTAGCATGTTTCACCAATCATATAGCCTTAATTAACTCAAAATAAGTTGCTTAAAAGCACACAAAAAGCAATTTTCCATTTTTCTTTTTCTTTGTTTTTGATTTTTGTTTCTTTCTTGATATAGAAAAACTGAAGGCATAGTATTCTTTTTCCCCTAGATTATCTAAAAAAGAAAAGTATTTGTTTGTATACCTCCTTCACAGCTTCCTTCACCCGTCTTAAAGATTCGACCACACCAACATGAACTACTTTGCCTTTTCTAGTGACACGAATACCACATTCTTCCACAACTTTTCCCTCTGTTACCATGCATCCAGCAACACGACCACTACCACTGGTGAACACAGCACGTACTGCTGCTGAACCAATTGGCACTTGTTCCTGCAAATATACGAAGAGAGTCACATCATTTTCAAGTACTTCCAAGTCCATAGGATCCAACAGAAAACATGATAACATTTTGACACGAAAAAGAAAAAAAAAACATTTTCCCACAAAAAAGCTTGGTAGATATGTTCCTTTTCCATCAAAAATTCCAATTATTTAAACAATTTAAAACTCAAGTGAAGTAATGAGATTAAACCCTCGAAAATCTACAAGTTACTGTAATCTACAATTCACCCCTCCCCTCAATCCTAAGGAAATTTCAGAAAGAAACAGAATGCAAATTTAGCACCATGAGATGAAGAGATCACAATAATAGGTTCTCAAGCCTTTTGTATTCAATAGAAAGCAAAAAATCTATTGAGTATAATTAAATTTAATTAAAGTTGTGAGATTAAACTATGTACTGTGAACGTGACTGATCTACAAAAATCCCACCCACTCAATGCACTCAGGAAATGTCAAAAAGATACATGACAAACATATTATGCATGTTTACCTCAACTGATTCCAGAAGTCCCTCCATTGCTTTTCGCACATCGTCAATAAGATCATATATAACTTTGTATAGTCGGATTTCAACACCTTTATTGTCTGCATAGCTCTTGACAGAACCCGGAGTTCTAACATTAAAGCCAAAAATAATAGCTTTACTTGCTACAGCAAGATCAACATCACTGGCGCTCACATCACCAGTAGCTTGCAGTAGGAACTTCAAAGTGACATTATCCTGTGGAAGAACCTGAAGAGCTTGTCTGACGGCCTCAATGGATCCCTATACAGGATTTAGGGATAGTAGTTAGTAGGTAACAAGGCAACCTACTAGTTAGTACGGATCATCAAACGTATTACATGTGTGTGATTGACGGGATATAGGTATTATTGGTCTTTTAAAAGATGGTGCGGCAAAAATGGTTTGAAGAATGATATAAAATGTATCTCAATAATTTTATTAAGCATAGAGAGCTTTAAATAGCCAACTTACAACAAATCTGCATATTTTAAAATTCAAAAACCTAAATTTGAACAGTTGGTTGCTGTTTGTGGAACCAAAAAAAGGAAAGATATAGTTTAGATTTTCTTCAATAAGATCTCACACCGTTGCATTCAAAGGTATTAAATACTTGAAACATATTGAGACGTGGTCCAACAAAAATTAAACAGTAAAGCTGTCAGCAACAGATAGGTAACAATCAAAATATTTGTCCAGCTAAACGCACCGTCTAAATGTATGCATTTAAACTGCTAAAGGCCACACATATAGCCTAATAATGATTATCACTGCCATTTACAACATACATCCCACAAGCAGAAAAAAAATCTGCATTATCATCTCTTGAGGCCTTACAGCAACGTAAAAAAAAAACAGAGAGATGAAATTTGGGGCACCTCAGCAATTAGAAGGTCCATTTTATTTTCTTGGCTAGCACTGAATAATACAAAGAGTCAGCATTAGATCAATGTCGCTATTAAGTGAGTGAAAGATGAACCAAAAGAAACTAGGAAGTTGTACTCTTCTCGAAGATCTAATATAGACTCTTATAATTCCAGAATAGTGTTCATTCACATAATTCTTGAAATACCGAGAACCGTAAGCGCAACCAGATCTACGAAATATCTCTCTAGAGAAGCAAATAGCCTTCTTATAATGCTTTTCAGCCTTTTCTAAAGTAAAAAAAGATATTTATACCTGAAGATCAACTTTCAGAATAATATTTAGTTGGTGCAAGTCTAGACCAGTTCCTTTTGAAACAGCAGAAGCAAAAGAAGAGAGTGTAATTTTCCCATCTCCGGCCTTTTCTGATAAACGCTCACTCCGCAAGGACTCCACTCGTTCTTCAGCCTTTTCACGAGCCATATCAAGGGACTCAACAACCTCAAACTCGTCACCAGCCAATGGAACATTGTTCAGTCCAATCACCTGTGTATTGGCTAATCATGTTGAGTATTTAAACACACGCATATAAAATATGGAAACTTACCTATATGTACAGTTCGTCCAAACTTATTAACCAATATGGCCGAAATATATAAAACCTATACAGTGATTATGTATATTATACTAAAATATACAAAACCTATACATTTGCTGGTTATTTTGTAAACTAGATCACCCAAAGACGTTGGACTATAATTATCCCTAGAAAAATATACACATACAAAAACAGAGCAAGTGCTCTTTTTTTATAAGGTAAATAATTTTGTTAATGCTGGGGAAACACAGACGGAGTAACCATTAAAAGCTAGTCAGAGATGTTGTGTTCAGTCAAGAATTTCACAATGTATATACGACACAAATGGCGGAAAACGGTCAATAGAGCTTTTTTTTGGTAAGACACTTGGCTATAAAATTGTAAATTTCACTTTCTTTTGGTAGGCCACATGGCTAAGAGATTTTAAATCCCACAAGGATAAGACAAATAAAAGAGGTGCTATGACTCGAATAGACTGGCCACTTCACAACCCATGGTGACATGGTCCATGCTTGAATCTAATAGGAATTTTTGTTCAGTTGTAATTTATTATCTACAGAAGTCACTGATAGCAACTTCTGAAGCATGGCTAAAGTATACTTCCACCGAAATTGCAGGAGCTTCCTGTTTGGCGCCGAATAGTTAGTCCATGACCTCTTAAGGGGAAATCTAGTACAAGGTGCAGCTGAGGACACTTAATTGGCTGAGTAGATGGGAAGAAAAGAAGATACAATAAAAGGAAGCATACCTGCACAGGCATGGAGGGTCCAGCTTCATCAACACGTTTTCCCTTATCATCAAACAGAGCCCGCACCTTGAAATATGTAAAACACGTATTATTTCATATGGGGAAATTCTAGAAAATGATTAATTAGAAACATACTCATTGCTGAATACATATGTAGGACTCAACTATGAATTTCTTATAAGCCAAATCAACCATAGAGGGAAAACATAAACAGTGAATTAAATAAAAAAGCACTTCCCAAATTCTTTTCAAGTTCTAATTTGCTAACCTTTCCATAAGCGCCACCACAAACTACTACATCTCCTCCTTTCAGTGTACCATTCTGCACAATGAACGTTGCTACAGGTCCTTTAGATTTATCGAGACCTGCCTCAATCACCGTCCCCTTGGCATTTCTTTGAGGATTAGCCTTCAACTCTTGCAACTGCAGCAGAGAAAAAACAACGTTAGATAAGACCTATAACTCTTGCATAGAATGTTTTTCTTCTTTCTCTTCCTATAACTGAGGTCTTAAACAAAATTATGGCAGATAGATCAGAAAATGGAGGACAATATTCAAAAAACTAGTTTATACTTTTGACCTTCGAGCTCCGAGGATATTCAGTAATCAGTACTTAGTATCCCCTCTATCTCAATTTGTGTGTATTACTTTCTTTTCTAGTCTCTTTCAAAATGAACGCCACCTTTTTTTTATAAAGTAAGAAATTGTATAAATGGCATCAAGAAGATGCAGGTTAGATAGTCACAAAAGTAATGAGATTGTAAGCTCATTTACAAGCGCCACCTCTTTATATGTAGTAAGTTTTTTTGTTCCTATATTTTACCCTTAATGAAACTTCTTATAGGAATGACATGACATGTGTAAGACCACAACAATCAGAAGGTATTTTTGGTATGTTACTATGTTATGCACACCTTAAATTCAAAAGTATTCTTTGCATTATTAACTACGTATTCAGTCAAACTAAGACACATAAAATGAATGGAAGGAGTAATAGGATAAGTATGCACTATGCAGAATGTGCAAACACAAAAACAAGCAAAAGAATCTCCTAAAAAGAGACATATATTACACCTCCTAAAATGGTATGTGTCAACGTGTCTTGGCACCAGCAGTGGTCGAGACATATATGATGGGATTTTCGAAGATTAAAGTAAGAACAACCTAAAAAGCATCAAAGAAAACAGGCAGTCACAACATCATCTTACCTCAGCAACAAGCATGACCGTTTCCAGCAAATCATCTATATTCTCTCCTTTAAGAGCACTGATCTGTCCAATCAAAAAGAAATTGATGAATGCTGATATAAGCAGAAAGGTCTTGCCGCATAGTTTGCAGTTTGACTACCTTAACCATTGGAACGTCACCGCCCCAATCTTCCGGCATCAAACCAATGGTGGAAAGTTCTTGCATGACTCGGTCGGGGTTTGCTCCATCCTTATCAACCTGAAATCAGATAGAGGCAAGGGAATCAATTGATAAAATTTTACAACAAAGTAAGAGAAAATGTGAGACTAAGCACATATATGTGAATAAGACCTTATTTATGGCAATCACAATTGGAACTCCAGCAGCCTTGGCATGTGCTATAGCCTCATTTGTCTGAGGCCGAATTCCATCATCAGCAGCTACTACAATGATAGCAATGTCTGTTACTCTTGCTCCACGAGCTCTCATTGCCCCAAAAGCCTGTAGAATAAGTTAGAAAACCATCTAGCTGAGTTATTTGAAAAAGTTGCTGCTTAACATTATAGGGTAGCTTTTATCATCAAATTTGATGCCAAACAAAAACTGATTTTAGGACATAGAAATCAGATGTAGTTGACTTCTGATAAATTTAAGCATTTAAACTTTGAGTACCTCGTGTCCAGGTGTATCAAGAAAAACACATATCTGGGACTTGGTGTCAATAGGCACTTGCACCTTATATGCCCCAATTCCTTGAGTAATTCCACCAGCTTCAGATGCCGCCACCTACAATATCTACTGGTTAGGATTCAGTTTCCAACTAAAGTCACGGTGATCTCAGACAATAACCATACCATAAGCAAATTACAAACTTCAGTATGAGACAAAAGTAAAAGGGAGCTTTCAGTCTACCTTGGTCTTGCGTATATGGTCCAAGAGAGTAGTCTGTCAAAGAACAACCCAGAAGCACATGTCAGCTAGAGCATAGTATGCAGCATTTAATCATAAATATGTGCATAACAAGTATAAACTACGAAGTTTTATTGGTCACCTTTCCGTGATCAACATGACCCATTATAGTTATTACAGGAGGTCTATCTTCTAGTTTGTCTAAGTCATCTTCATCGAAAATTTTCTTCTTTTTTGCCATCTCTTCCACTTTAACCGAGGCAGCATCGATAACCTCCACTTCATATTCTTTGCAAACCATCTTCACCATGTCATTGCTGAGAGTTTGCACACCATCAGGCTTGATTCCTTTTGAATATAGAAGACCAAGGATTTCACCTTCGCTAGTAGCTAAGTTGTAGGCCAACTCCTCAGTCGGCATGCCTTCTTCACCAACCTCTAGAATTTCTACTTTGACAGGTGCAGACTCTTGAGCAGCCTTAAGTCGGGCTGCCTTGCGACTTGCCTTAGTCCACTTTCTTCCCTTTCTTGCTCTACCAGGAAGAGAAACATCAAGCTCTGATGCTTCCTCGTCAGGAATCCCATCATCAACCATACGCCTGCGTTGTCCTCCAGATACACCACTCTTTTTACGGAACTCCTCCCTGAATTTACCAGGAGGTGCGCTCTTTCCAAATTTAGGAGGGGCTAAAACAGCTTGAGCAATCATAGGATCAACAGCTGATTTCTTGGAGGCAAATTTGTCAACCAATATTGTCTTGCGTTCTTTGGTCTTTCCAGCTGATTCAAGTTCTTTGGTCTTTCCAACAGATTCAATTCCATCAGAGGGTGGGGACTTCGCCGCAGCACCAACATCCTTCAATATCACCGGTTTCTTGATAACAGGAGGAGGAGGAGCTACAGACGGTCTTGCTAGTAACTGTGGTTGAACCTTCTGGGGTGGCTGAGGGGGTTTTATAGGAGCAACACTTTGGGATTCACTATTCTTTCCACCATCAGTCACTGGTTCCTGTTTAGGGGGTGGTTTTACAACTTTTTGTACAGCAGCAATCGGATTCCCTTTTTTCCAGACACTCTTCAAAGTTTTGGACTTCCTGTTGGAAGAATCAACTGGCTTGCTATTTCTTTGTGTAGTACGTGCACTGGCAGACGCCTTGTTAACCGACACATTTGTTTTTCTGTTAGTTTCTAGCTTCTCCACGGTCTCTAATGCCTCTCCAAGTGACTCAATCACCTTGCTTCTCTCTTCTTCAATAGGATTTCTTTTTTCGCCATCAGAATCAGAGCTAAGGACTGGTCCATTCCCTAAAACAGGGCCAGGTCTAGGTCCAGGTTTCAATTGTGGTTTCGGGGACGGCTTAAGCATAAGATCAGCATCATCATCCTTATTACTACTGGATGAGGAATCAAGAGATATTGATGTCCCCTGATCAGCAATGAAATCCGTGGTGACCGAATATCTACAAACAGAAACATAACGCCATCTTTTCCCACCCCAAATTCTATTTACGCTTCCAAAGTTCTTCGAAAAAGAAACCCTCCTAACTAGTGAGAATGACCCTTCAAACTGTCCAGAAGAACATCCACAAACACTCCCCAAACTCACTAGGGAAGCCATACTACTCATTTCTCTGTACACTTAACTTAAACCTCAACCATTTACTTATCCAACCAAATCCCCACAAAAACTACCTAACAACAATGCAGCACTTAAAATCCTCACTTCCCAAAATTCTCCTCCAAATATCAAAAATCAAGAACCTGGGTATACAATGAAATTCAATTCAATAACAAGAATCATGAAAACTAAAGCAAAAAACTAGTAAAAATTTAATCTTTTTGAAATCAAGAAAAGAACCCCAGATGGAATTTCTTCTATTTATCAACATGGGAGCTGAAAAGGTGTTACCTTTATGAAGTAATGACCTTGTTCTTGCATAAGAAATTGGCTAATGAGGAGTGGGAGAGCAATAGAGAGCCAAGAGGGTTACGTTACCAACAACACACAGTTAGCTGGTGTTAGTTTGTGTGTACAGAGAGATAGACAGAGATGAAAGGAGCGAGTGGCTGAGAAGGAATTGAAATCAAAGTGAACGGATATACAAATTTGTGATTTCCGATAAGGCTTCGGGTAAGGTTTTCACCCTCAAAAATATTTTTCTCATATTTTTCTATTTTAAATTAAAAAATCCATAACAGGATAACAATTTTTTCGGATTTTTCGAAAATATATAAGTAGTAGTAGTACTAGTAGACTAGAAGAGATATTTTCTAAAAAAATTATTGGAGAAACAAATGAGTTGTTTTCTCACCTCAACTATTTACATTAGATGAAATTTAAATAACTGATCGGCTATTTGAAATTTCACGTGATTGATGAAGGTTTGATTTTTTATTTTATAATTTATTTTACATTTTTTCTATTCTACACATAATTTTAAAAAAATTTATATTTATTTTATTTCTTTGTATGTATTTTCTAAATTTTCAATTTTATGTAATTTTATTGATAAGATGACCAAAAATGATCCTTTATTTATAAATTCTTAACGTATGTTATTTTTAATATATCTTTAAAATGATTATTTAATCTTAAGCTCTAAATTTAGTGATTTAGCTCAAAAAGAGTTAAAAATAAGTTAGTTTTACGCGTGAGTAGTATTTAGCCTCTCAATAAACTTCTTCTTATCCTACTAAACGTTTCATTCATGACATTATTAACACATGTATAATGTATTGGATTGGTGGTTAAAAAAATCATAATAAGTCATCAATTGAAATTAATATGTGTTTTTTATGTAAAAAAAATTTTGCACCTTTCGGTTCAGATTGTGTTTAGTATGTTTAGCTTTTATTTTAATTCAAAATAAGTACTATTATATAATTAAAAAGGTATTAATATCCTTTTCTAAATTTATTCTTATTTAAATATGTGAGGTGTTATATAACTAAAAGATCATATTAGATATTATTTAATTAAAAATAATTTAGTGAAAATGCCTTTTACTTTTTAAGAGTGAGTAAATTTCTTTAAAAGTATGTTCAAATTATTTTTGAAAATAATATATCCCTCTTTATTAGATAGGACAAATTTTATGTATACTCTACTTTCTTGATATTCACTTTGCAAGTTTTTAGTGATCTTGTTGGTGTTATTATTGTATCATGTGCCTATTAGCTACTAGTCTCAATTGAAATGTTCAAGTGAAAATCATTCAAACTAAATTGATTGTCTACCTATTTCATCTTTTTATATTATTTAATATTAAATGTATAATTTTTTACCATTGTTTCACACTTTTAAGCAATCAATACATTATACTCCTCTACATAATTAGCACGTAAATCAAATAATTTTTAAAATTGTACTTTTAATTTTTTTTTGAATCCTAAATATTTTTTATTTATAATTTTTTTGAGGTTTTTTTTATCAGTTTTAACAAAATTAACTTAAGTTGATCAATTAATCATCACTCAACCAAGTTAATATATTTCATGAATCAATTGAATTATTCATCAATTTTTTTATGTGTTAATAAATTATAAAACTACCCTATGTTATTTCAGCTTTGCAAACTCACGAGCATAGTTAAATAAAGACTATATAATATAGTATAAAATTTGAATTTCATTCAAATATATAAATAGAACTAGAGAAAATTTTAAATTTAATTTAAAAATAAGTTTATAGTTCTATCAGGCTCAACGTATTATTTATTTGTATATTTGTTCTTTTAATTTTCAATTTATGTAATTTCGTCAAGAAAAAAGCAACAACAAAAATTATTAATGTAATTGAAAATGACAATAATATTCCCTAATGATATATTCCTTTGACATACATAGTCCTTAATATTTTATGAAAGGGACATAGTTGATTTTAAGCCTCAAATATTAGAATTTTGCTCAAAATAATAATAATAATAATAATAATAATAATAATAATAATAATAATAAAACTAACACTATGTTCACATTTAAATAATACTTGACCTCTATTAAAAAGAAAATCATCAAACCCAAATTTAAAAAATCCCCCACAAGCTCTAATTTCAAGAGGTTTCTTGAAATCTCTCGTTTGCTATGCTATGTTTCATTTCACCAACAAGGGTCATGGTGAAATGATAAGTACTCTTTCATCTTTAACTGAAGATTTTAGATTTGAGTTTTCTTGAATACGAAGTTAGTCACTACTATTTGAGAATACTTTACTCATCGAATGTAAAACTTTCAATGGCAAATATGACTATAATCAAATCTCAATACAAATACCAAATAATAAGTAAAAATAAAAGAATATAGTCTATCTTCTACTACTACATTTTTTATGTCATACACCATAATATCAGAATTTAGAAAAGGCTTCTAAGAGTCTTATTTGGGCTTACGAAGGACTTTTTAGAATTGAGGTCAATGATATCTCTTTATTTTTTTTAGTGTTATATAAAATAATATACTATGTATTAGATTTAATATTATTTTCTAATTTGATATTAGTAATTTTGACTTAACATATCTATTTTATTATGTATTATCTTTAAATATAGTGAATTATGATGGAAACTTCTCACTTCACTACATCAACTTCAATCAATCAAATTTAAAATTGAATATTAAAATCTAATATAGATGTGATTAGCTGTCACGACCCGAGCCTACACCCTGGACGTGGCCGGCACTCGAGAACCATTGCTGGTCCCCAAGCGAACCCTCATCCTGGCTGACTACAAGCGGAAGACTAACTCAAGCATACAAAAGCTTAAAAACTGAATAAA
>JAJONR010006499.1:0-66357 GCA_029582245.1 Solanum etuberosum
TTCTGAAAAGGACATTTGACAAGGTGGTGACTCTAAACAATGTTTGTATCACACAAAATTGTAAGAAGTTGGAACAAAATATTTGTGAGAAAAAGCTACCTCGCGGAGAGCTTTTCAAACTCAATATTTTTATTTGTTCTTACTTGCTTGAGTCAAACTGTTTGTGACATGAACACTTGGGGCATGTCAATTACAAAACCTTGTAAGGAAAACTGATCAACTTAGAAGTTTGTCTAACTTTGAGTGCAATAAATAAAAATGTTAAGTTTGTGTGGAATCTAAGTATGCTGAGCATTCTTATAATCTAGGTTCTGGGGAGAATGTGTTCTTGCAGCTGTATATTTAATTAACAGATTGCCTACCCCAGTATTAGGAGGAAAGACACCATATGAAGTGTTTCACAAAGTCAAAGCCAAGCTTGACCACTTAAGAACACTAGGATTTTTGGGTTATGTTACAAGATTGCCCAAAGGTGACAAGTTTTCTCCAAGAGCAGATGCATGTGTGTTTATGGGGTGCTCAGTCACTAAAAAAGGGTATGTCATGTACAGCTTAAGTCAGAAGAAAATGATGGTCAGAAGGGATGTTGTTTTCAAGGAGAACATATTCCCTTTCCAGAAAATGGTTACCAGAGAGCTTCCATTGTTTTCTGAGTTTGACATGCATCATGATGATGATTTAGAAGAAATTATGATGTCTCAGACAGATGAATTGCATGATGAAACCATCCACGCACCTCAAGATGAGACATTTCCTGAGATTAATATGCATGGTGGTGACCTGATTGAAGAACATGAGGTAAATGCTGAGCATGGTCCTGATGATAGGAATGATTTGCCTCATGTTCCAGATGCTCCTGCAAGATCTAGACAGTCACTTAGAACCTCCAATCCACCTATATGGATGAAGGACTGTGTGACTCAAGTTTCTGACAAAGCTCATCATTATTCACTAGGAAGGTATCTCTTATATCAGGATATCTCTAAAAGTTATGCAACTTACTTATCCAAGTTCTCTACAGAGTTTGAGCCTAAGAATTATGAAGAGGCCATCAAGGACAAGATATGGATAGAGGCAATGAAGTTGGAAATAAAAGCTTTGGAGGAAAATGGTACCTGGAAGTTAGTAAGTCTACCAGCAGGGAAGTTTATCATAGGATGTAAGTGGGTATTTAAAATCAAATACCAAGCTAATGGAGAGGTTGACATATTTAAGGCTAAACTAGTTGCTAAGGGGTACAATCAAACTGAGGGTATAGACTACCAATAGACTTTTTCACCAGTAGTTAAAATGGTTACTGTCAGGTCCATATATCATTGGCTGCTGCTGAACATTGGGTGGTTTATCAAATGGATGTGTACAATGCTTTTTTACAAGGGGATCTATTTGAGGAAGTATACAGGGAGTTGCCTAAAGGGTTAGAGTTAGAAGAAGAAAATATGGTGTGTAAGTTGGTTAAGTCTCTGTATGGACTTAAACAGGCATTAAGACAGTGGAATGCCAAATTGACCACTGCCTTGTGCAATTCAGGATATACTCAGAGTCATCTGGACTACTCATTGTTCACTAAGAAGAGAGGAAAGGGGATAGTGATTGTGCTGGTGTATGTGGATGATCTACTCATCACAGGAAATGATGCAATCATGATAGAAGAAACAAAACATGTGCTGCACAGTAATTTCAAAATCAAAGATTTGGGGGAACTTAAATACTTCCTAGGAATTGAATTTCTTAGGTCGAGTAAAGGGATAGTGATGAACCAAAGAAAATATGCCCTAGAATTGATCTCAGAAGTTGGTTTAACTGGTGCTAAAACAGCTCCAACACCACTAGAATGCAACATGAAGTTGACTAGTGTGGAGTTTGATGAAGGAGCCACTAACATGGATGCATTGTTACCAGATGTTACAAAGTATCAAAGACTTGTTGGAAAGTTATTATATCTCCCAAATACAAGGCCAGATATAGCCTTTGCAGTGCAGTCACTAAGTCAATTCATGTAGCAACCAAAAGTCTCACACTGGGAGGCAGCATTGAGAGTGATAAGATACATTAAAGCAGAACCTGGTAAGGGATTGTTGATGAGTGTAGACAAGAAGTTTTGTCTCACAGGATTCTGTGATGCAGACTAGGCTGCTTGTCCAAATACCAGGAGATCTGTCACTGGTTTTCTCTTGAAGTTTGGTGATTCTTTGATCGCATGGAAATCCAAGAAACAAAACACAGTATCAAGATCTTCAGCAGAGGCAGAGTATAGAAGTTTAGCTACTTTAACAGCTGAAGTGGTTTGGGTCACAAATTTATTTCAGGAATTGGATGTGAAATTGATTGGACCAGCCAGCATTCATTGTGATAGTAAGGCTGCCATACAGATTGCAGCTAATCCAGTGTTTCATGAACGTACTGAACACATTGAGATAGATTGTCATTTCATTAGAGAAAGAATACAACAAGGGTTGATCAAAACTACATATATTCACACCAAGGACCAACAAGCAGACTTATTGACGAAGGCTCTAGGCAGAGTGCAGCATGACATTCTAATAGACAAGCTTGGATTCTTGAATGTGTTCAATACATCCGGCTTGAGGGGGAGTATTGGAATTGGCTGATTATTATAACAATTAGTTAGTTGAGTTGATAGTTAGTTAGCTAATTAATTAATTTACATTGTGTCAAGTTAGTTAGGCAGTCGCATCAAGTTTGTTAGATTCTAGAAGATTCTAATTATGTGCATATATAGCATTGTAATCCATGCCTTATCTTCAAGTTGTATTGAATGAAGAATTCATTTTGTTAATTCCAGCAAATCCTCTTAGATTAACTTTCATCACTGCAGCTCGAGAAAGTTACTGATTTTACGACAAGAGTCCAATAAAAGATACAACCTTAGTCCTTAAATCTAATAAATAGTGTAGGGTCATTAGCACTTTTGTTACTATTTTGTGCTAGTCCTTAAATTTTATTTTTAAGGTAAAAAAAAAACAAATATGCAGGATATAAATTTATATTTGTGGATCATAATATCTCACAAGTAATATCTACATTCTTAAAGAATTTATGCACGGCTAGTCATAAGTTTGATTACGAATGACAAAATTAAAAGATATATTTATTTAAATAAAAGATACGTATATACCATTAAATAAATAGTGTATCATGTATGGTAGGATAAAATGTTGAGTCAGTGTTATGAATATTACAGTTTGACTAGAAAATATGTGAGGCCATTTCCGACAGCTAGACAGGTGTTGCCATCACTACTTTTATTTAGTTTAGAAAAAAGAAGCAAATTCTACTTTGTTTTTGTCCTTCCTATGCATTTATTTCCTCTTCGATCTTGTGCTGGCTTTGGACCAAATCACCAATTTGATATTTATAAATTTGAGCAACTACCACTGTATCGCACATGAATTTCTTATAAGGACATCAACACTCACTCCCTGCACGTTAACCAATCACCAAATATTTATAATGACACCATCAAAAATTGTGGTAGAATCATCAGTTACAGATTCGAGTTTCCTGGCTACGGAATCGTCTTTGTTAGACAACGCTTTACTCCCAAATTTAGTCGGACTCCAATATGAATATCGGACATTGGATGAAAAATTATATATTTATAATGACTACTCACTTGATGCACTTGATGAAGGGATCAAATCATAATATCAAATCAAACCCTATATGCACTATATCCGCTTGCCTAAAGATCTTATTATTATTTATTTCAAATAAGTAGTAGTATTTGTTTATAATATTCTCTTATTATTTTAACTTTAAACTTGAAATATAAAATTCAAAATCTGAAAAACTGTTTTTTTACTCCTTAAACTTCAATTGTGTTTTCATATTCGAACACACAACTTCAAATACATTTTTTTAAACTTAACTTTTAAAAAATATTGAACACTATATCCGTTTGCCCATAGATCTTATTTCAAATAAGTAGTAGTATTTGTTTATAACATTGCCTCATTATTCAAACTTAAAATATAAAATTCAAAAAACATATTTTTCTAGTTTCAGTCATGAAACTTCAATTATATTTTCATATTCAAACACACAACTTAATTTTTAAATATTTATTTTATTACTTGACCTAAAAAATGACTTCGTTTTTTTTTTCCAAATGTTCAAATAACGTCCCACAAAAGATCCTCAAAGGGCTCTAAGATCTCTTTAAATTGTTGACTGGCCCATAATCAGCAAAAATACTCAGCAGTGGGTCCACAAATTAAATAACAAACTTACAACGTTGTTCCCTCTTCCTTTTATTAAAGACGCGTTAGTTTCAAAGGTCGTGCATGTCACCTATTTTAGTCCTATCTAACGTAAACATATATACTCCTTCACGCGCCAACTAATTCATAATTAATTAATTAATACGTAACACATTTTCTAGTAATTTATAACTTAATTATGATCATTTAGTAATTAGAATAGTAAGTTAATATAAACATGGAATATGAATAGTTCTTTTGCGGATGTTACCCAAATTCATTGTGTCTTGTTTTTAATTTGCTTTATTAACTTTTCCAAAAGCTAAAAGCGGTAAAGGGTAGATTATTTTATTTGCATTTGTTTAGAGATATTTGATGATTCTTGAATTCTTTATCTAATATGTATACTTTATCTAATATACATAATGTAATAACTTATATCAAAATAAGTACTATATAGGAAATAACATGTGAAAGCTTTCCAAATTAATTGTAAAATTGCACGAAGTCATTTGTCATGTCTGATTCTTGTGATTGTGACAAAAACGGAAAGTTTTTTGATAAATTAGTTACCTAATTTAAAGGGAGACTCCTTTTGCCCTTTATTTATGTTGTCACTTCACGTACTAATAAAGAATAAAGTAAGATAGTTCGATTTGCCATTTTTATTTTTATTAATATATAATAATGGTGTTTGAGTTAGCTGGTATACTTTAACTAACTCTATAGATTATAATCCAACAACAATTGTAATACAATATAAATTTAATAGCTTAATTGGTTAGTTATCTGCATTTGTATTTTATTGATGAATGTTTGATTCTGATAATCCCTCCTCCATTTCTTCTTTCTCTGCTCCCAATTTTTTTGTTTTTTTTAAACACAAGTTATAGTACAATAAATTACTGATTTTATTTTTAAAAGTTCTCAAATTTGAGTAGAAAACGACAATACTTAAAATCCAAACTAATAAGAAAGAAGTATATAAAAGTTTCATATTCGTTTGCTCTCTTTGGATGTATGTATTTCTGGCCGGTGCTGACATTCTTGTGGTGATTTGAGAAAACTACAAAATTTCACTGATTAGATTTAAGATTGATAAAAAATTAATTTTATTTTTTATGTATATAATATATTTTTTTAATAAAAAACGTTCAATCGATCATTATTTTTATCTACATAGCTATGCCAATTGCCAATGCATGTCCCAGCAGATTAATTATCATTTGATTTTAAAAATAAAAATAAAATTCCCGTCAATATATATACCTAAATCAACTTTTTTTAAAACTACTGTTTAGCCGTCGTATTAATATATGAATTTACGATGCTTATTTTCAAAAAATGTGTTCAAATTCAACATTTTTGTGCTATTTTTGTATAGCCTCCGTCCATTCCGTTGAACTTATTACTTGTATTAAACGTAATTACTTCAAAATACTTGTCTTTTTTTTTTGTTTTAGAAAAATAAGAGAGGATTACTCCTTTTCATTTTCTAATTTTAATAGTCCTTAATCTAGTAATTGTGGAAAAAGATTATGTGGTGAAGCAAGAGGCTCGACTCCGTTTATTTTAATTTAAATATATTAGTTTGAGTAGTCACTAAGAAAATAAAATTCATTTTGTAATTTTAAACTAAAAACATTAAAAATACCATATGAATCTTACCGTAATCATGTAAAAAATTAAAATAGAAAATAATAATTTCTCATATAATTATTCAACTAATAGTAGTACTTATTATCTCATCAATTAGTTTTCTTATTGAAGTAAGGATAAAGAAAAGATTAAGTCAGGTATTAACTATTATTAGTTGAGCGACTTATAATAAATCAATTCAATTTAAAAAGTTATCAAATGCAGAAAGATGCATTATTTTAAAAACAGACTAAAATAAAAGCAAAATAATTAAAAGAAGACAGAGGATGATCAAAGAGAAATTAAAACTTCTTAACCACTTATAAAATAAAGAAAAGAAAATATATTTTCCAGATTTTTTATATATAAAAGTTAAAATATTTTATACGTAAAAATAAAAATTTCATAAAAAGTAATTGTAAGTGACTCATAAAACAAATTCTTCCCAAAAATAAAAATATAGCTCCAAGTCATTTTTGGTTTCTATAAGATATCTTCATCAGATTTCCAACATAATCCTATTTGTTCCTCATCAATTTAAACGTGATTTTTTTTATTATTTGTTATTATTAATGCTAAGTGATCGTACATTTATGGACACGAACCGAACTAGTTAAGCACATATTCTCACATAAAGGAAGATAGGTTTATTATTCTATCAATACATTATTATTTGTTCATATTTAACTTAACACGTCTTTAGAAAATAATACTCCAAATATAATGTTAATATTATTATAGTTCCTAATTAAAATAGTAAATTGTCTCTTAATTTGTTAATAAAAATGAGTATCTATTTTGTACCATAAACAAGAAGGAGGGAACAAAATGAGTAATTTAAAAGTTTCTATTTTTATTAACTCAAATTGAGAGTCAAAATAATATTTATAATCTAAGCAACTCCGAAAATAACTCGAAGCATGTTTGGAATTTCAAAAGAAGAAAGAGTATAAAGGGGTAAAAAAAAAGAAAAGTAGATATATTGAAGCGCGTAGTGGTGAATATTGATTGGTAAGGTACATGGCATTTATAAAGGAGGCGGGACCTCACTGGAAAGTTCGTAATCATCCACGGGTCGGAAGCATTTTGTGGTTGACCAATCATCCAACTCAACTATTTACTTAAACCCATTTTTATCTGTGCAAATTGCTGCACTTAAAAATCTTATTCCAAACCCCAAAAATTAATAATTAACATCATCAACAATCTGCTCAAATGGGAGGATGTGCATCGAAACCTAATGGGTGTGTAGGAATTAGGGGGCGGAAGCTTGTTCGTCGGAAGAAACACAAAGTTAGTAGAAGGAGAAATGTATCGAAGACCCATTCGGCTTCTCAAAATCTCAGTAAGATCGAACCATCTTCTTCAGCTGATCATTCTTACTCTAATCCTGCTTTTCAAGGTATTACTGCATCACTTAGAAATCATGATTTTTTAATGGAAGATTCATTTACACATTTTGACTACCTAGGTAAATTTGTCCGCAGACGGATTTAGGATTTGAAGTTTATGGGTTATCTCAAATTAGTTTACAATGATAACTGGGTTCACAATCAAATATTTATGTAATTTTAATACAATCAATTTGGGTTCGTGGGGATCCGCCCTTATCAGGATTTCTTGCTGTTGCTATTAGCTTTTAAAGACTTGAGTATTGAAATATGTTTTCTGAGATTTTTTTTATTTATTTGGTTACTTTCCAATCTGTTGTGATTTTTGTGACTTAATAGTCAACACCCTAATGGAAATGTTTCTATATATTTAGTAAGATCTTAATTGCTGTAGTTGGAGGCTTATATAGAGCATAACTCGATTTTGTGCCCTAAACAGGAAATGCAGAGTCTTGGTTCGACCCGGAGATGGTGATTGAATCTGACTGTGAGGATGATTTTCATAGTGTTCAAGATGGTAAGTTATCCGCCTCGTTAGAAATTTGTAGTCATTGCATTGTTAGGGCAGGAGGATCTCTAATCAATGTTATATATATAATTTCAAAATGTGCAGTCTTTTCTCAAAATGGATCTTTTTCAACTGGGGTTTCTCCAAGGTTTTCTGATTTTGTGTATCACAATGGCAATGCTGCTTCTGACCACTCCGAAAAACATGAACAGCCATATGGAAGTCAAGAACCAAATGTTGTCAAAGAGGGTGTTGTAAAGAGAAACTCTTCAGCAGATTCTCAATTTAAGTCCAATTCTCAAAATGAGATGGATGACCCAAGTCTTAATGATAAAACGCCCCGAAGCATGGATGGTGGTGCTAGGGTTGAAACAGGAATTTTCCACAATTGTGGAAGACAAAATCCGTGTCTGCCTTGTCTTGCTTGGGTTGCCTCTTCGGATGAAAAGAAAAAGTCTCTAAACCCGATCTCACCACGCAGCCGGAAAAAATCATCCCTAACCCAGATGTTATCTTTTAAATGGAGAGAAACAAATTCAAGTTCTGCATTATGTAAGCTCTTTTACCTTGTATATACTCTTAATGGAAGCCAAAGTGTGAAATTGGCTACTTTTCTTGCATAAACCACTAAAAGGATTTTGAGATTAAAATGTTGGACTGAGATGAGTGTAAATAGAACAACATGGTTAGGGTTCATATAGCCGAGGCCAACTTGTTAGGGACTGTGGCATAGTTGTAGCAGCAGCAGTAGTTGTTGTAATCAACCTTGAACTTATGGAATCGTATATTAAGAGAATAAACCATTATATTAGGTAATATGCATTAAGTAGAATATAAAGAATGTAGTATGCTGGTACTTCATCTTGAGTTGATCGTCATATTTGTGACCCACACATAATAGCTGTAACTTGTCTAAGCGTACATTGAACCATAGACGACAACTGAACGTGTTGATTGTATCTACATAGTGCTACAAGCTACAACTGGATTCACTCTAATTGTTTTATGTTACTGACTTGTCTGCTTTTCATTCTCCAGTGTCACCAAAGACTGTTCTGCAAAGACCAATAGCTGGTTCTCAAATTCCTTGTAGCCCGTTGGGACGGAAAATGGTGAACTGCTGGTCATCCGTTGAGCCAAATACTTTCAAGATCCGTGGTAAAAATTTCTACAGGTAAGAGAATACTATTGATGTGGGACTCCATCTGTGAGATAAATTTTTTTTCTAAACAAGATCTGTGACATATAACTATAATAGGCATTTCTCCGACTCTGTCCATTTCTTTTTCGAGTATATTCCAAGTTTATTTTGCTCAATTGAATATTAAGTTTAATCCCTCTAAATTCTTTGACAGGGATAAGAAGAAAGACTTTGCTTTAAACTGTGCTGCATTTTATCCTTTTGGTGCTGACATATTCTTATCACCACGGAAAATTGATCATATTGCACGTTTTGTGGAACTTCCAGCCATCGATTCATCCAGTGAAGTTCCATCCATTCTTGTTGTAAATCTTCAGGTATGGGGATGCCACTATTTTTTTCTTCACATTGTTATATCAGTGTATACTTCAAAACACTGTTGAAGTATATTGTCTCATATTTGATGCACAATCATATCTTCCTCAGATATTTAGATTTATTTTTTATTGCTCAGATTCGGCATTTAAAACCTGCCCCAGAGAAGATGCTGGCAGTATTTTTTTATTTTTTTTGGAGAATTCATACTAATAATGATTTGCATTCCCCAAACAATGATTGACTGTTCTTACATCTCAGATACCGTTGTACCCTCCTGCAATCTTCCAAAATGAATATGATGGAGAAGGGATGAGTTTTGTTCTCTACTTCAAACTTTCAGAAAATTACTCAAAGGAAATGCCAGTCCAATTTCAAGAAAATCTCCAGGTATGATGGTGAATTTTCTTTACATGACTTCATTTTGTGATTTCTTAACGAGTAACACTTAGCAAGATTACCTCTTCCTCTAACCAGATAGGAGTATATTTGATTTTACTGTGTACATACATAATTTTCTCTTTTTATATAAATTGCTGATTCGTTATTCTTTTTCTTGCTATCTGTGGGACAGAGGTTAATACATGATGAAATAGAGAAGATCAAAGGCTTTCCCAGGGATACAAATGCACCCTTCAGGGAAAGATTGAAATTCTTGGGCCGAGTTGTAAACACAGAGGATCTTCAATTAAGTGCGGCTGAGAAGAAACTCTTGAATGCATACAACGAAAAGCCTGTGCTCTCACGTCCTCAACATGAATTTTATTTGGTACGTTAATCTAGAAACTCTGTACAGTTAGCATCATTACAGTTTTTTCTTATGACTTGGTTATATCTAGACTCTGAAAATAGCAAACTCTGAATCCACCTTCATGAGACCAGCGGTGGAACCAGAATTTGAAGCTTATTCTGAATTCTAAAGTCTTTAAGTTGTTGGGTTCTAAATTAATAATTTGGAAATATTCAATTGATTTTTAAGACTAATACAAAGTTCGAACCAATGGGTTTGGCCGAACCCCTAGCCAATACTCTCCCTCTGCCCCTGCATGAGTAAAAGATGATATAAACGACATCACCTTCTAACTTCTATGGAAACAAACTTCCACCAGAAATTCCGAGCACTTCTTGGTTTCAATGTTACTTATCAAAGAACAAAAGTGAGCACTGAACCAAAGTGCCAAGAGGCATCCATTGTCAAGTAATTAAAATATATAGTAGTAAAAATTTTCAACGAAGCGGTGTCTCTTAACACCCTTTTGCTCAACGTGGGTCTGCCTCTGGTTGTGGTGCCTAGACAAAAGAATATTCAAACAAATCTTTCCAATCACATTTTCTTGATGCATATAGATTGACAGCTTATACTTTTTTACCTTTTTATTAGGATAATCACTCCTTTTGTGTACAAACATTCATGTATTTGGCACGTAAAATCAAACATATTTCCTTCGTGTTCATACTGAAATTTTTAATGTTGGCTATTGCAGGGAGAAAACTATTTTGAGATAGATTTGGACATTCACAGATTCAATTACCTTGCAAGAAAAGGAGTGGAATCATTTAAAGACAGATTGAAAAACTGTGTCCTTGACTTCGGTCTGACAATTCAGGTAGCTATTAACATTTCTAAGTTCGGATTTGATTACCTCTTGAAGACTTGTATCTGATATTACTTGGTAAAATGTGGTGCAGGGAAACAAGGCAGAGGATTTACCAGAAAATATATTGTGTTGTATTAGAATGAATGAGATCGACTACTCCAAGTATCACCAACTTGGCTTCTAAACCATGGCATACTCAAATATTATAGGGAATTGTCTCTTCCCTTCTATTAAATTAAATTTCCATCTGAAATGTATAGCCATAGGCGATTTTTCGGTCCTATCCTGTAATGTAATGCTAACACGCAGTGAATGAAGAAAAGAATATTTCTTCAATATTTGGTGTTACAGATCCCATATTGTAGCATTTTGGAGACATGTTCTCAACTCTTCATGAAGATTTTGCTTACTAGATCCAACTTTGTCCATTCGATTCATTTCATTGAAGGAAAAAAGGAAATTGACAAATAATTTTATCATGATTCATGTTTGGAAAGAATGTCTCAAATTCGATGTAACGCTATAACAATTGAAACATGAAAATAATCTTTAGGAGACGGGAGTTTTAGCGCATCGTCCAAAAATGGCAATAAAAGAACACCTCGGTGGCTTACTTTCGGATCTAGAACATGGTTTCTCATTTGTTTCCATTCCGACAGAATTGGTAGCTGTTCTTCTATTTTGTTCAGTTCCATGAACCGTTGTTGGCTCGCCTCCTGCGGGTCTATTGTCCCAAATGTGTCCGGATGATCCTTGTCGCCGGAATGAGTATGCTGATCTCTCTAAAGTAGTCATGAATTTATTTATCAAAAATATTTCTATGGGTTTATAACTCTAATTTAACGATTTTTTGTGGGCTATTTTATCTTTACACCCGTTTTCCCCTGCTTTATCTCTGTGCTTGGCACTTGGCATATTCTTGCACAGTTTTTTCCATGTTTTGTAGTATGAAATAATTTAGCAGATCTTGCACAATTATAATGTACAATTAGAGTGGGGCACATGGACATTCTTTTATCCCTAACTTGAGTCTTATCCATTTTATCTTTTATCTATTTTTGTGTATTCGCAATTACTATGCTTTTTCTAACCAAAAGTGATGGGTATTAAGAATGTTGATGCTTTATATATTTCTAACAAGCGAGCGAGACTTATCAATGTGTCAAGTTGCCGCTTTAATTAGTAGCTTAAAGTCAAAAATAAATTGGAGGCCTAGTTTTTAATTTTTTATAATATATCAAATTATTTTTTAATTTTGTGTTCTTAAACATGTCATCCGAAAGTTAAATTTTAAAATTGACCAAAAAAAAAAAAAAACCATTCTTTAATGTTTCGAAACAAACTAAAATAAAGACACAATATAATTTATTCTTTTGAAGGCATAAGAGGGATGTCTCATTTTTAAAATGCGTTGAGCCGCCCCTGATTCATTCAAGTGCACAATTGCATTTATCTTTGAGTTATATGTCATGATACACATTAATTGACGATGTGTTGTGCTAAAAGATGCAGAAAACGCATGTATAAGATTTCTAATTTTCTATCATGAACAAACATGACAGCTCTTCCTACAATGACCTACATATTCTTCAGTGCCAACCATGTATGAAGGATTTTTATCACATTCACCAGAAGCAGCCCAACCGGAGCATTCAGGATACATATCGATACACTTGTCAGCTGATGGAATACTGTCATAGGACCTTACATGAATCCACTTTGTAGCAGACCACTTGTCACCTTCAATCACTGGGCAACTTCCGTGCAAGCTCAAACGATCAGTTGTTGCATTAATATGTAGACTGAAAAACAACAACGCATCGCCTTTCCTTGGTTTTACTGCAAAGTTATGTCAGAATAAGTCTAGTCTCACTTAATTTGTGACACTTTGTATTTCAGTAGGTTCAACTGAATCTAGTATTTTCAATATGGAACACAAATGTATACTGAAATTCACTAAAATTTCAACGAATATGCTGATGGACACTGATTAGTCTACAGACTTTACATTAAAATTCACGGTACCTGCATAGCCATCTTTAGCACAATTAGACCAGTCATCACCCTTTGGCTGAGAATCTGCAGCCTGTAGGTTTAGAAGAAAGGAAAATTTTCGTCTCAAGTAGTTGAAGCGAAAATCATACAAAATTGGAATTACCTCTGATCTAGGAAAAACTGTTTCTCCACCCTTATCAACATCTGATAAATACATAAGGACAGTAGCTACACGATGACCGCCTATCTCTTGATTAATTTTGTCCATAAAATAATCAAAATGTGGCTCGTATTTTTGCCCATGTTCATAATGCAATATCTGCATTGGTTCTCCATTCTCTGATTGACAAGTTCGCGTAAAAATAAGAATTTATAGAGATGAAGCCAATCAATATCATAGATGTAGTACTAAAGTACCTTCAGGGAGAAATGTCCAGGCAGCTATTCTGGCTTCCACATTACCAACAACTTCATCCTTAACAAAAGTTTCAACACTAAATATCTAAAGTTCTGAAAATGAAATTGCAGCATAGAAAAGAGGTAAACCTGAGCTTTGTAGAGAAATGCGCCAGTACTTGTCCGATATTCACTCTCTATGCTCTCCCCTGTTTCAAGGTCAGTTACCATGGATTTCTCCAGACTATCTTTAGCCTTCCCGTACAGATTCACCAAAGCCAATATGATTCAAAGGCAAAAAATTCAGAAGTGAAATAGTTTGGAGATGATTAGGGCTTGAATATATATAGATATAGAAGACGCTAACTTCACATCCAATGATATATAGGGGATAAACACTCGGTAATCTGTCTAGAGAGAGTAGTGCGTAGGCAGAACTTGTAAACATAGAAAGGATATTTCAGAAAGACCCTCGACTCAAGTAATAGTACAATGTATATAAGAAATTATTTTCTCTTTTAACTACGCAAAATGACCTTTACTTGCATTAACTAAAACTCCCACATTTCAGAACGAAAGGTAGGGAACAGAGTAAGAAAGAGGGGGAAAAAAAGGCTAACCAGAGAGATGAAATGATCACACTCTTCATTTGTCAAAAAATTCCTATATATAAAAACTCTGCATAAATTGAAAATCATTATCAGGGCTCCATAACATAAATCTTCATTCTTCGCAATTCTCAGGAAATCAGCCATATATAATTATATAAACGAACCTGGGGTGCCATGAAATTTGAGTTACCCTTGTTGGATCAATTGGAGTCGACGAGGAATTAGTCGTCAATTTCAAAATCGACGTTTTTCTGCAAGAAAAAAAAAGCATTCATCAAAGCTGTAACCAGTAAAGAGGAAGAGGGAAACTGGAGATAGGATCAGTACATTTCTTTATTGCCATTCCATAAGGAAGATTGACGTGAAGAATGAGATAGGTGAGGAAAAACGGCAATGAAACAGAGGGAGAATCGAAGAATAACATGAAGACAACAATCCATCAAACAACACAGAGTCGTCTTTCTTCTTGATTTCAATTTTTTTTAATAAGAAAAGTTACTTTATGAGATAGTTAAATCTTAATAACCATATGAGAAATCAACTCAAAAGTAAATTAGTTTTCATTGGAGAAATCTTTCGTGGATTACTTTCATTCTCTGTTGTTAGATTAAGGCAAGTAACTTTTAATGCCAGTGTACAAAGTGAAAAAAGGAGAGTATTTTTTTGGTAAATGACATTGAAGATAAAAAGGAAAATACTTTATGCCTACCACTGACTTCATTTTATTTTTTTGGAAAAAAATATTTAAGTTTTTTATACTGAAAATTGCAAACAGTCAAAAATATTAGTTGATTAGTAGTATTAACTATTACTCTCTTTGTCTAATAATTACTCGTTTATTATTATCTTCGCATGCTTTTTAAGAAACTATAAATAAAAAAGTAATTTTACTATATTACCTTTTAAATATAATAAATATAATATCTTAAAAAATTTAATAAGAAATGATTATAATTAATGATAAAGATAAATTAGGAACTAAGTGCAAAATTATTCATTGATTTTATAAAGTGAACAAGTATTGTTGGACATCCTAAAATAGTACTCCATTTGTCCACTTTTAATTGTCATGTTGCGTTTTTCAAAAGTTAATTTGACTAATTTTCAAAGTTAAATTAGATTACATTAATTCAATATTTTAAACAAAAAAAATTAGCTATTCAAAAACTATACGAAAAATACTATAAAATTGCAATTTTTTGCATATTAATATAATGAAAACATATATCATAAAATGCTAATCAATGTTCTTATAGTTTAACTCTAAAAGAGAAAATCATGACAATTAAATATGGACAGGATAGTATAGCGGACAACTATGATTGGATGGAGTGTGTAACTCCTTTCTTCCATTTTTTTCAAGCAATAAATATACTACTGGCATGCATGATTTAGTGTATTTATTGCACCTAACACTGTAAATCAATTACCCTGTTGTGGGACTGATCGGTGAAATTTGATTCAGAAAATTATGTTTTGGGCCTCATTCAGAAAATTTTATAGACAATCGAATGGTTTTTTCCCCCCAAAAGCTCATTTAAGGCGATTTTTTCAATTTATCAACATAACGATAAATTCATGAACTTAAAAGACGATCTGACCTATCATCTCTTGTAATATGATGAAGCGTAATTTATGTACATCTATATATTTAAAACTTTTGCATATTTATGAGGTAATTTTGTACATCTCGAAGTATTTTATCCGTCCTTATATCAAGACAACCACTATACTACTAATTTATTTCGATTTTCTATTAAAGTGCTAACTATATATGTCTATAAAATTTGGAAAAACACCAAATTAGAACTCAAATCATAAACTAAACTTTTTTCTCTGTTATTAGCAGCCCGTCGTCACTTTGTTGCTTGCTAATTCAGATTTTGTAGTCACTGTTCCATCATTTCCAGCCAAAGCCATGTACTTATCCTTCCTAGTAAAATTGGTGCACTCATACGATAACGTTGCGGCAATTGTCCTCTGTATATAATTTGCCACATCATGGCTTGATTTTCCAGCTTTACAAGTCAATTCATATGGCCATTTGTTCAAAAAATTCACTTCATATGAAGGGCTAGGATTCATGAAGAAATAAAAAGGGTCCATTCCTTTCCAACCCCTAGCCGTCGTGCCATGGAACATACTCATTTTATTACACATCGCCACGGGGACAAGCTCGTTGGTTAATTCCGCGAATAAGGCCGAAAATCTCAGTAAAAACGGTTCTCTACATGTTGTCCCTTCGGGGCATATGACCAAATCACCTTTTTGTAAAAGTTTTTTAATCATGTTAGCGTCTGTTATGCGGTCACGGCTAAGACGGACGGTTTTAATAGGTGAAATAATCTCAGAGAGTCGTGACAACGAGTAAGTGAGCGCAGGGATGGGCCTACCTAGGGCCGTTGAGAGGAAACTTGGGTCAAGAAGGGTTCGATGAGAGCAAATGAATAGGACACCGGTGGATTTTGGGGCCAGAGGAGGTGGGTTGCCTTTGATTTTGACTCGGACCCCAAGGGCCCAAAAGGCGTAATAGACTAAAGGCATCGGCATGAGCGCACCCGCGGCTATGCGCAAGCATGCTAAGAGGAAACCGACAGGGATCCAAAGGATGATCATGAGTGCCATTAAAGGGCTTGGTTTTTGAACAAGTCGGCCATCATGGAAAACAATGGCCTTTGGTAACTTCTCTTGGCTCATGGGCTTCACACCAGGCTCAGGTGGTACTATGTAACTTTCCTGCAAAAAGTTAAGAGATATTATTTCCGCATTGATAATGTGAACTTTTTATATTTTCCTCAAACTCAAAACTTCTGTTTAAGAATAAAAGTATACTAATATATATGGATAATTTAGTAAAACTAATAATCAATGCTGTCTTGAGAGGAAAACAAAATGCATAATTGACAAGTAAAAAAGAGTACTACTTTCATCCAAATAATACTCCCTTTAATCCAAAATAAATGTTTTAAGAAAATTAATAACTGATATTAATCAAAAAATAATTTATCAATATCATTTATTTTAGACCGGAAAGAATAGTACTCATAAAAGTTTACCTAATAACTACTACGTACCTTGTTGTGACTTTTTGTGTTTAAAATGTTTTACACCACGCACTAATTCATTGAAAAACTTACTATATTTCACACTGAATGATTGGACACAAATTTAAAATTGAAAAACTATTGCGTTACATATGCATGCCAATTCTATGAAAACAAGAGAATATAATAAGTTTTTTTAAAATATAAAAAGGTATCACTTAATTAAGAATAGACTAAAACGAAAATAGAGGAAAATTTACAAACCTTGCATAAATTCATGAAGGGAAAATCAGTTTTACGATCACCAAGTCCAATATGAGGAACAAATTTAAAACCAAAAGCCTTTTGAAGTGCCTTAGCCTTGTTATGACCAACAAGAACTCCAGATTCATTAACAAATCCAGTAGCTCTTCCTTTATAGGTACATATTTCTGTCCCAATAACAATATCAACACTTAAATATTCCTTCAAAAATGGTTCAACCATAATCCTAGGATTCGCGGTAAGAACACACCTTTTCCCACATGATGAAAAAACACGCCATGTCTCAGGATGCAAATCGCTCGAATAAAACTTTGGTAGAACAGCTCGTGCCACGGATTCTATATCGGACACTTTCATACCAACAAATGTTGCAAAGACTAGAACTCTAATCCCCGCGGATTCAGAGATGAAATAGTACAAAAAGGCAGCCAACGGAGATGCTAAGATTAAAAAAATAAGCCTAGAAATACCACCAACTTCAAAAGCAACAAGTGCAAAATAAGGAAAAGAGCTACGTCCAACTAGTAATGTTCCATCCATGTCTGCAACTACTGTTTGATCTTCACGTTCCTTTGATTCACATTGTTGAATTGTTGGAAATTTTTTAGAATCTGTTTTAGCCATTGGCTTTGAGTTTGTGTTAAGTGGTAACTAATTAATTAGGGAGTGTTAAGTTCGATTGACTTTCTTGTAGCTTAGATATATATATACAAGTTTGTTACGGTAAAAACAAGCTTGCGTTCCATATGAGGACAAACATTTAGCGTGATTTCCTAAATGGTTTTCACTTTGAGATTTCCGAGATGCTTGTTATATTTAGCTTTAAATTAATCTATAAAAAATACAATTGGGATTTTTCTAATATTAATATGATGAAAAAATATATTTTTTTTAAAAAGTACACGTCTCTAATTAGTAATTAATCACACACTTTCTGTCTGATGTATTAAAAATAGATGTTCAATTTTTAAGAATAAAAAATATTATTTCTATATATTAACTAAAGTCATTTCAAGTTAAAAATAAATAAATATATGAGAGGAAAGAATTAGAAAACATTTTATTGGTGAGGCACAACATTCTTGAAACCTCCATCTTAATGAGATGCTATAAATAAAGTAGTAGTTGAAAGAATTGACTATTTGTACTCCATATTCGATAATTAACCATCTTTGACGAACTCGCCAGTATTTGTCAGGCTCCGGCCTTAAAACAAAATGCACATGCTCTCTTTCTACATTTTATATGAAACTCTACCAATGAGTATACATTTTTAAATGAAAGGCAATTAAATTTTTTTACCTATCTTATTAAAACTAGTTTAAATTTGTATTTATTAACGTTAAATTTCGAGTTAAAAATACTTCATCTTATACTTATTGGACCCTAATTACCTAACGTTAGGTTGAATTGAAAATGTCCCTTTTTCATAGAATTATGAGATGACACGTGTGGTGTAGTGAGTTTTATATGTAATCTGTTACCATTCATTTAGAATGAATGTGCCGTAGCGGACAGATAGCAGCTAGGACGTTGCCATATCTTAATAAATGTTTGACTGATATAATCTGGCGGAAGACAAGAGTTAACAGGTTGCACGCAAAGTTAATCTATGATCGTTAAATATATTTGTTTGACCGTGAAGTTGATCATATTTTGAAAATCACATCTTCAAATATTTCAAGTTTTTGGATTTCCACTTTTAATTTTCAAGTTTCAAATTTCTAACTTTAAAATCTATAGAAGAGCGTAAGAAGTGTGTTCCATCTATATCTATGAAAATGCAGTTTAGAGAAAACAGTGGAGTGGCTATGATGATTCGTCTGCACATTCAAGAAAGAAAATGGTTCCACTTTAATCCGGTACCTAGACTGCACAACCCTGAACAGAATGTCGGCATCCAACTCAAGATAATTTACTGTTTTTGAGGAAAAAGCCAAATGCATCTTATAACAATATTATCCCAATACCCAAAACAAAGGAAAGCAAATAGATTTTTCTTCCATCAGTTTTTGGAAAGAAAAATATCCAAAATAAACAAACCTTGTAGCTAGCTAGCATGGCATGTCCAGTCAAAGCAACACTGACATATAATTAGCTCGAAAACGACACTAACTCCACATTGCCAAACATGTAACGCAAAGATAACTTAATCATCATTTGTCCAAATGTTAAGGTTTTTTTTTTTATCCACGAGTCCAACTAATTCAAATTTGCACCGCACTCCCTACCAAAAAAATAAAACTTTTATACCCAGAGTTGGCACTCGAAACTTTTGGTAAAGAAAGAAGCAGCTTACCCACATGTTAAGTTGCTTTACAAACAAGAGGAGAAGGAAGTTTTTATAGGAAAAGTTCTTGTGTTGTCTTTGTCTTGTGCTCTGTAAAAGGGTGTCCTGGAAAGTGGTTAAACACCTCAAACGAAGTATCTAATTAACAGAATAAAAGAAAAGGTATTTATTCTGCTACTTTTATATTCCTTTCACTTTTCTGAAAGTATTGACATGAAAAGGAAACCCCATTTTCAGGAGATTCCAATGCCTTTATCTTTTTGTAAGTTTCTATAGAAAAACAGTTAAAAGAAGAAAGTTGGTGAGAGAACTACATGTATACTCTGGATTCTCTAGTACTATGATAAAGAAAAGATAATTGTAAAGTGAAAATAAATATTTCTTTAGGAACATCAAAGTGACACCAACAAAATTCACCCTCCAAAAATTTATTTAGAAAAATTCAAAGTCTAAATAAGGACCAGATGACCTATCAGAATCAGAAGCAGCTTTCTCGTTTGCATGAGATGATTGTTTAAAAAATGTAAGATCAACTGGTTTAGGGATCTCTGGAGGATGAGTGCTTCGGATGAGAGCCCAGTTAACGTTTTCAAAGAAAGGATGTTGTTTAATCTCCGTGGCACCTCGTTTAAATCCTAATCTTTTTTGAGGATCCTTCACTAGTAGACCTCGGATCAAATCCTTTGCAGCAAAACTAACTGTGGATCCCTCGGGAAATTTTAGAGGTTGACCAACAACGTTAAACAATGTCTCTCTATTTCCATTGCCTTTAAATGGTGTCTTCCCATGAAGTAACTCGTACAGAAAAATCCCAAATGTCCACCAATCAACAGCACTACCATGACCATCTCCTTTAATTATTTCTGGGGCTAAGTATTCATGGGTTCCAACAAAGGACATGGACCGAGCTGTAGTTGGCTCTGCAACCAGCACGGGGAGTGAATCAGAAGAAACCATGGTTGCACGATCACTCCTTGTTTTCGTTGTTTTATTGTTGAAGAAGCGAGGCTTAAAACATGAAGGTTGAAAGCAAGAAGGCTCCACACAAACAGGTAATTTGCATGCTGGAGCAATGCAAGATGGCTGGATACAATATGCAGAGATAGCACAAGAAGGTTCATCACTTGATCTAACAAGGGTAGGATTGACACAACATCTCAATGATAGATCAAAATCCGACAACATTATATGGCCATCTTCCCTCACCAACACATTTTCAGGCTTTAAATCTCTGTATACAACTCCCATCATGTGTAAATACTCGAGGGCAAGCAACACCTCTGATGCATAAAACCTGCCACCCAAAAAAGGTAACAAACTCTTTAAGAATCTTCAAAATTGTAGACAGGAAATATTGGAAGTTCAATACCAAATAATATACACTATTGCACGGCATTAAGGTTCAAATTATTTATCAAAATATAAAGACAAAAAAGGCATAACGCCCAAGTTAGAATAGACCATGTTTAAATAGTTCAACTAAATTACAATTTTCTGAATTTCGAATTGGAATCATGAAAGCAAAGTGAATAGCCTTATGCTTCAACAGTTTTTACAACTAAGTGGAGGTTGTAATACTACGGTCTTCTAGGATTTGAAACTGGGGATTGAGACACAATTTGCAAAAACAATGAGCAATCACCATAAATATTCCTCACAGGCTACACAGGAAACTTGAGGAAAATCAACAAACCAGACGGGTGATGAAGTGACTAGCAGCAAGGCGTTACGTTTATCAAACATCCTCTAGCAACATATGACACTTAATCAAGATACCAGTGGAACTACTTTAAACAAAGAAAAAATTATTTCTTTAGATAGCCAATGAGCTAGAAATGAAAAAGAGTATTCATCTCTTAACTAGTGAAACATATAAATTGAAATCTTTGGTAAATATGCAGTAAGATTACCAAACACACAGTTGAAAAACAGAACATAGAATAAAAGACAGACCTTGCTGCTTGTTCTGTAAAATGCTTCCCGGGCTGGCGCTGCCTGAGCAAATGAAGATCTCCGCCACTGCAAAACTCCATCAACAAGCACGAAAACTTGTCCGTTTCGAAATGTGAATAAAGGGTTGGTAGGAATGGATGGTCCAACAAACCCAAAATTTCCCTCTCAGTTTGAGCTCTCATCACCTTCTTCCTCCCAGCTAACATCCCTTTATCCATAACCTTCATTGCAAACAAGCATCCCATCCCTCTTAACTCCGCCAAATAAACGCTCCCAATATCGCCAAATCCCAATTTTTTCAAAAGCCTAAAATGTGCCAAACCCAACTCCCCATCTTTCCCCTTCATACATTGTATTGCATCCCACCGAATATCATTACCCTTGTGAGGTTTTGATGGACAAATCCCCCTATAACTAACCTCATTCGGGTCAGCACTGTTACAATAACTAACTGAACTAAAACTAGTATTCTCACTCTCAACAAATTCCACATTCTTGTCAACTTCAACATTCAAAGAATCCATCCCTTTTCCCTCAAAAGCACCATCACTCAACTTACTTCCTACACTATTATTCTCAGACAAGGTAAAACTAGTGCTACAAAGTTCAATGCTAGTACTATTAGTATTGCTAACACTAAGTTCTTGAAAACTGACCTTAAGAGAAGTGGCATCAGTGTCTATACTATTATTGGCTTCTCTATTCATCATGAATGAAAGGTGTTTGATGAAATGCCTGAAAGAGCTGAGATTTGGGGTTTAAAGAAAATGAATGGTGGTCAAATGGGGTTTTTGTTGACGCCGAGGTAGTCAAAGAGAAATGAGAGAACTCAAAAAAGGTATTCAAATTTGAATGTATTTTACAATATCCTAGAAATCAAACAGCTTAGAGACAAAATATATAGAACACCAGTTATAAGTTATAGTTATATATACACCCACTCTATTTAATACTATAGTGATTTGATTTATGTGTTTTGTGTTGGGAGTAACAGGGATTGCAAAAGCCTAGCACATCTTTTTTATATAAATAATCCAACTCACAATTTTTAATGCCATATGACCTATAATAAGTCTCTCACTCTTTCTTGCACATTAAGACCAATGTGGGCCAATCAGGCCTTCTTCAATTTCTATTGGGTTCTTTTTTATAAAAAAAAATACAGAAATCTGGGGTAATTATATCATATTCCCGGAAGTTTTTCTGATTACAAAAATCTCAGATTTTTTATTGCTTTCGAATACATTTCTTGATTGTTTGATACATTGCTAATGATACACTATTTAATGGGAGAGATGTATTCGAGAGGTGATGGATATATCAGAGAAGGATAAGGAATGTATACAAGAAGAAGAGATTTTTGTAATTTTTTTTAAATGGTAAATTTTTTTAAATATTATGATATCATTTAAGATATCTTTTGGTATATTTCTTGTTTGTCTTTTTACTCGTGGTCTTTCGAGATTTTTTTTCTTAACTTCTGCATGACACCTGATTATTTTCGATTCATACAGTTGGGTTCCGATTTATATTGTCAAAGATAATTTGAGTCCATTGAAATTTGAATATTTCTTGGAATTTATCGACAGACGACAAGTTTTCAGTATGGACCAAGAAAAAAAAGTCCCATGTTCAGATTCAACAGTCGTAATTTCCATTCTAATGCCATTAGTCAGGCTATATTCATTTGATACAATTTTTAAATTCACATGTTCCTAACTATGCTCAAAATAATACTTGTTTGTTCGGCATATTCAAGTTGTGAAATCGGTTAATATTTGTTACAATTAAATTAATGTACAAAATAGAAAATAGTAAAACACACCAAGCAAAAGAATGATAAAATGGTTAGGTTGTCCACAATAAAAGCTACTCCCTTGTTCCAATTGAATTTTGAGAATTAACTTTTTTTAATTGAATTCAGAACTAGAATTTTTTATATTTTTAAGTTGCAATAATTAATATTTAAAGTATTTTCAAAGAAAAAATTATTTAACTTTCAAAATTCAAATGGTGTCAGGTAAATCGAGAGTGAAAAAATTAGTTATCAATTTTGAATGTAGTGATAAAAGGGATGTTATGAACCAAATAGTGAAGACGCGCATTGAAATAATGATTGGTTTAATTGGGAGTCAAACGGCGCTTGAAATGGCGCTGATGCTATATGGGGATGGATCCATTAGGCTTTGCTGCTCCCAAGAGACACTAGACAGACAGATATGTCATTATTTATTTATTTAATTACAATAACTATAACTTAATAACTATACTACTAGCTAACTAGTACAATAAATTAAACAAGTTAAGTTTGAAATTAGTTGAAGCATGAAATATTAGCCCCACTTTAATCATTTTAACACTATTATATTACATGACATGAGTAATTTTGTGGCAGTGTACCTTTTGGTAACACTACGAACCCATTCACCGGTCATCTGAAATGAAATTTATCGCACATAGTAAAAATTAGACACATGCATTCATACAAAGTACGTACATATTGTCACAGAGATATATAGTATATAATAGATATAATTGCGAGTCCGCAACACTCTCGTCCTAGAAGCGAAAGGGGGTAGAGGGCGTTTATACGAAAAATACTTGTTCAGACTCGATCCATAATTAAGTGTATGTAATTTTTTAGCCCCAATTATCAATTAATCATAGTAAATTGACATGGTTCGATGAACGGATATCCACCTGAGTACCCTTATTTATAAAACTTCTAAGAAGCCATATTAATCAACTTCAGCACTGTATAGTGGTCCAAATATTACGTGTATGCAGAGGCATAGTCAGGAAGCGCAAAGAGGTTATCAAAATCTTCTTTATTGAAAAATTAAATTATATATACACGAACTAAAGTAATAATATGATTCAAATTTCAAATGACTCGTCCTTTTGTACGATTTATATATAGTTTTTAAAAAAAGCATCTTCATTTCCTAATTCCAAATATATGTTTAAAATATTTTCTCCAAACATGATATTCTCTCATGTCTAGAAATAGAAAGTCCATGTCTTTCGCTTGTTACTATAGACAATATATACACTCGAATATGTGAAAAAATGGTAGATAGAAGAGGTGGAAGTAAAAGCTAGGAAGATACATTTTCATTTGGTTGGTAAGGAAGTAAATGAGAAGGGAGTTCAATTCATTTCCACATGTTAAACAATACTTTAAGAGGTAAGTATTGGAAAAAATAATAATATAAAATTGAATGCTCAATTATTTGAACTTTGAAGTAACATAATGAGATTCTATATCCTTTCCCGCTACTCCAGAATACAAAAATAATATAGGAAGTAAGGTAATACACACACATCTCTCGTGATTTCATTAATACTATAAACATCTCTTTCTATAAACTTTTTTTTTATATGAGTTTGAATATATATATATATATATGAGTTTTTGAATTTTTTTGAAAAATAGTTTTTGGAATTGAAAGTTGTCTTTGGAGATATGTATTTTATTTGAAAATTAAAATTTGAAGCTTTGTGAATAGAACTAAAATTTCACCGAGAAACTGGTTTGTACCATTTTTTGAAACTTGAATAATTTTGAATATAGATAATTCAAAAACTAATCAAATTTTATGAATAAACCATGTAGCTTTTTTTTCAAAATCTTACTCCCAAAATCTATGGTCAAACGAAAGCATAATTTTATGAGTGTAAGGTGTATGTGTTAATGGTGTAAACTATATGTAAACATTCACGCACTTGTTATGTAATTAGAGAACTCTTAATTGTAGTTCGATCTAACATATTATAACATGTTAAATTCCACCTATAGCACTATAAATGAGTCTATTATAATATTAGTGGTGTATATAACTTAAATCATAATTAATACTTACAAACGAGACAAATCTAATCAATTAACTTTTGTAAATCTCTTCGGGATCAATCTAATCGACATTCATTCATCCAATTTCTTCAATTAGTTTTTGCCTTATAAATAGTGGAGTAGTAATAAATAAAAGTGAAACATAGAAATAATATACAAGAAAATATGGCACGCTACAAAAAGAAATATAAGAATATTTTTTATTTTTTATTTTTTATTTTTTATTTTCAACTGTTGTTTGACTCACCATTAGTTATTGATAAAGGGATAAGCAAATTGATCAGTGGTATTAATTAGGTACGCAAGGATAAAATCCATCTATAATTCAAAATGAATTTCAAGATACATAGTTTTGTTACTCAATAGAAAGATTAACTTTTCTCCGATGGATAAGAAAATTACACAGTTTATTTTTAAAAATACTTTCTAATTTCTCTCAAAAGATTAATTTCTCTCCCTTGACAGTGAACAAGAAAATTACACCATAATAGTGAAAATATAGCTTTCAGAACAACAATGACAATAAATTACACTAAGCATTTCTAAAATAAAACTCAATGTCGATAATACACCTAAAATAAGAACTTTGAAATTAGTTACGTATATTCAAAATATCGGTTCAAATAATTAAGAGACCCCCATATTTTTCAGTAAATTAATGAGGCACTCGTAAATTTCAAGGTCTTCGATCGAGGTGGTTTTGACAAATATAACAACATATATTTATTGTGATCCCCAAGTAAGGACGAGCGAGGATGAAGGGTATTTAGACTTTATCCTTAGTTTATTTGATAGAAAAATTATTAACCAGAACTTGTTCGATAGAGAAATTATTTTCGATCAGCCAGCCTTGGAATCCTTTTCACCTTGTACTATAATCCTTTCTTGATTCTTGACACAGCACGAGAAAAGTGAAAGAAGATCTGGATGAATTAAAAAACATAACTTATTTGACATTCTATTTGTAGTTTAAATTAAAAGTTACTCAATATAATTTCTAGTAAAATATTCTTTCTTTCTTCTCGTTTTACTTAGAAGTATTATTATTTCTTAAAAGCACTTGAACGCATCATTTTACCTAATTAAGTAAATTCTACAGCTGCCACCTCATTTTATGTTAACTGGAAGAAAAATAATAGTACTACTTAAAGTGGAGAGGCAAGTACACATCTAATATCGTCAAAGGTTATTTCTTCTTCATAAAGGCTGTTAAACTTGAAGTAAAATCAAAGAAGGATTTGGACCACTTTCTATTAATTAATTAACATATATATCCAAGCTATTATAAATATGCATTCTTTAGCTCCTTGTATTTGTCAAAAAAATAAAATGCAAATTACGATGAATTTTTCACGGATATCTTTTGCTCTCCAACTCTTCTTCATATGCCACTTCATTACATCAGGTATTTAATTCTTTGCGACATCTCACTAATTAAGCACATTTAATCTTTAACTAATTAAAATATGCACTTTTGATTCCTTTACTTGTGAATATTTCAAAATTATTAAACCAAATTGATTATTGAATTACTCATTTTTATGTTAAGATTGTGTTGTCGTTACTCTATATTTTTGAAGGTAATATAATATACTTTCAAAAAGTGCCCACAGACACACGTTTTATTTAGTTGATAGTTCAATGTGCTGAGTCATATATCACAAAGATCAAAATTAAAATTTATAAACAGATGGTCAAACCAATATTTTTAGATAGTGAAATAATATTTTTCGGAAAATATTTTCTACTCACCGACCAGTCATACACAATTTATGCAGTACATGTTAAATTTTTGTGCAGGTAAACTAAGAGAGGTTGAGGAATGCAGTATTTACATTAGTAACAAATGCCCGTTCACTATATGGCCAGCAACTGCCCCAAATACGGGCCATCAAGTTTTAGCAAACGGCGGCTTCTACCTTCCATCCGGCGGAATTCGCCGAATTGGAGCCCCAGGGGACTGGAGTGGACGCATTTGGGCTCGAACTGGCTGCAATTTCGACGTACCAACCAATCACAAACCGGCCTGTGAAACAGGCGATTGTGACGGAAAACTCGAATGTGAAGGAACTATAGGCCTTCCTCCAGCTACACTAGTAGAAATGACAATACAATATGATAAAAGGCAGCCAAGTTTCTACGATGTAAGCTTAGTTGACGGATATAACCTCCCTGTTTCGGTAACAAATAAGCCTTCATCATCAAAATGTCTTATTAGAGGGTGCACCAAAAACTTGAAAGACACATGTCCGCCTGAGCTTCAGGTATGTTATGTTGAATTGCATGACCATCTCATATATACACGTATATTCCTTTTTATTTACTTGATTATGATTCTTTTAATAGGTTGTAAATGATGAAGGACAAGTGGTGGCGTGTAAAAGTGCTTGCTTGGCTTTCAATCTTGACTCGTTTTGTTGTAGGAACAAATATGGAAGTCCTGAAAAATGCAAGCCGAGTGTGTACTCGAGTTTGTTCAAGAAAGCTTGTACCTCTTACGTTACTTATGCTTTCGACACGCCTTCACCTGTAGTCAGCTGTTCATCCGATCAATTTGTTATAACTTTCTGTCCAGATAAATGGGGCACTGAACATTTATCTGCTTGATAAAATTGGGGCTTAATTACTCTCTAGTTTATACAATCAGCAAGTATGTTATCATCTTTAGTTAGCTTGAATATTGTCATACTTTTGATTCTATATTCATAATTTCTTTGTAATAAAGAGTTTATGTTATATACGTTGTATCATGAATTCTTGGTGGAACTAGTAAAATTGATATGCAACTTCGTTGAGGTTAGAGTTCAAAACCGTTGCATGACATTATTAAAAATGACCAAAAACAAATTTGGCTTAATTATTTTGAAAATAAGGATGGTTATATATCCAACAATAATTATTTCTATACGAAGTTTTACTTAATGTTTGTTTAAAGAGAAAATTTTGTGTAAAGTTGTAATCAATCTATGATACATCAAAATTTTGGTTAAGCGTTGAATTATATTTATAACAAATTAACTTCAAATAATTAATTCGTCGTATGATATAAGGCTTGGTTCATCGCGGCCCCAAATCTGCTCCATGGATATTATCACCATGTATCATCTGTATATAATTAATCTGTACATTCATTCTATTTTTATTATAGATTGAGCATACATCAACTGACAACTACAAATTATTTCTGCTAAGCAGGACTTTGGTTTCATCTTTGCACCACTATCACAACTCTTTACACAGACTCAATTCTTGGAAGATTCAACATTATACTGCCCGCGTGGCTCTACTCGAACCTTGAGAACAAGGTTCTTATTGAGGACGAGAGTATTGTTATGAACCAAGTCCAGCCAAATGTGGATACCAAGGTCACACAATTAGTCATTGGGCTGATAAGAGCTATTGGGCCGAGAACAGGCAATAGGGCTAGGTTAATTGGGGATCCGGGTTGAGTAGTGGGCATGAGGACGGTTCCATCAAAAAGGGTAGTGATAGCAAATTGTTAAAGAAAAGAGTATGTTTCCTCTCATCTCCCTTCTTAGTCTAAGTTTCCCATCTCCTTCTATCTAGCTCTATATTTTCTGATCTTCTTTCCCTTCGGTTAAGTTTTCTCAGTTTCGTTGTAAGGACGTTAGTCGTTTCCATTTCTCAATTGTATTTTGTGTTCTTTAGCGACTATAATATATATCCTCGTTGTGTGGTAACTTGAGTTGTTACAATTAGTTCATGATCCAAATAAAACTTTTATGTTCATTACACTGTGACAACGGATGATTCTACATGACAAAAATGATCAACAGAGAAAGCTTTAGCAAACAATTTAAAGAGTATGTTTGGTTAGACAAACACTAATGCGAAAAATACCAAAGGTAAAGACTACAACGTAACAGCATCTTATTTTTTCTAGAACTAGAACTGATTGTCGGGAACAACCTCTCTAGTCTCTACCCTACGAAGGTAGGGATAATGTCTCCGTACACTCCACCTTCCCCGAAACCGATACTAGGTATGTTGTTATTGTTGTTGTATACAAGGAAAAAGTCTACCTCCCGACCCCCAACAAGTGAAAAAAGAGTTAAGAATTAAAGGTAAAAACATCATTCAAACAGCTTTTTGAAACGGCCATAAGTTTTGACTAGTTTTGTGGAGGATTTTTTGTTCTTCTGGGAATTCAAGCTGGCCTTTTTCAAAGCTTTGATTAAGTTTTCCAAGCAAATCTCAGGCTTTCCTGAAGCATTTTTGGGCATCAAGTTCTCAGCCACATCACAAGGACTCACGTCTACTTCCTCTAATAAACGTTGAATCTCTTGAAACAGAGGATGTGTTTCAATTCCCAAGTAATTCTTAGCCAACACTTTGAATGCTTCGTATTTGCAATACGACATCTCAATGTGCATATCCATCCGTCCTCTACGTATCAGAGCTGGATCAAGTTTGTCAACATGATTAGTCGTAAATATAATAATTCTCTCTTGACCACAAGCTGATCATATTCCATCTATGAAATTCAGCAGCCCTGATAGTGTAAGTTTTCCTGATTCCTTCTTGTCGCTCTTTTTCTCTGTAGTCGAGTCTGAATCTTCTTCCTCCTCCTCATTCGTAGTTTCCTTTTTCTTTTTCTTCTTCTTTCTCTTGCCTGTGAGATCAATAGAACAATCTACATCTTCAATGACAATGATGGACTTGCTTGTTGTTTCCATGAGCAATTTCTTAAGCCCTGAGTTATCCTTAACAGAGGTGAGCTCAAGATCATAAATATCATAGTTCAAGAAATTCGCAATAGCTGCAATCATAGTTGATTTTCCAGTCCCTGGTGGACCATAAAGAAGGTAGCCGCGCTTCCACGCCTTTCCAACCTTGGAATAGTAGTCCTTCCCCTTGCTGAAAGCAACGAGATCATTGATTATTTCTTCCTTCTTCGTAGGATCCATAGCGAGAGTATCAAATGTTGCAGTGTGCTCGAAATTTATGTTCCTCCACATACCTATAAATGGTACAAAAAAAAAAACAAGTAATTCATCCAAGTTATTTGATACTCATTTACCACATGATCTATGTACTTACCTTTACCATACCAATACCACTCCCCCTCTTCGTTAGAGTAAAATCTTCTGCTTCTTGTTCTTAAACTCAATAGCCTTGCCTTCTTCCATCACATGTGTCAAATATTGTCCAGTGACCATATCTTGATTTTTCTTATTGAAAGTTAGCGTATAACACTTCTTTTCAATAGGAAGTTGAGAACGTCCCTCTGGAGAATTATCAGGGAATGTTTCCTTGTAAGAGTTCCATTTGAGCATGACACCATGGAATTCATCAATTACCTCTTCTCCTTCGTCCAAGCTAACAGCTAGAGACTTGCTCTTCTTGAACATTTCAGCTTTAAGATACTTTGCATCCTTATTGGACTTGGTACCTAAATAAATTTTTTGATAAGAGAGTAGACTTCATTTCTTTTATCGTTGGAGTATTCATCGATGGTAATTTGGATCATAATTCAGTCAATGTATCTACCATGTTGTCCTTTTTATTTTTAGCTATATTTGTGTACAAGATTTTGAATGAAGAAAAGAAGTGTATTGTGAAGTTAATGATGGGGCTTAATACAACTATACAACTATATATAGCAGGGGAACAAAGGCACTTCGTGCGGCACTAGTACAAAAAAAGTTGGCCGGTGCCCTGTTGAACGCAGTCCGCTTTAAGGGAACTTCACTACAATTGTGTATTTTTTGCACACCAATAATTCTGTTTCTGTGCAATAGCCCGCAAATCATAAAGAAGATGTAAATCATATTAGACAAGTTCAATGCGATAAGCTTGCCGGAGAAGAAATTGATCCCCTAGTCTTTCTTACGAAATATCACCTGTGGCACCAACTCGGTCATCTTTACTTACTACAATTGATTATTATTTCCCTAAAACATGGGTATTCCTTGGGACTCAAGTAAATTGAAAATGAAAATATAAAACCAATATGTTCGTTTCCGACTTAATTTCCACAACTTTTTGGGGGAAAAAAGGACAAAAAACTGAAAAGATGGTCCAACTCGAGCTATTAATTACTCCTATCATTTTTGCTTTTTCATTCAATACAAATTTCTTATGTAAGTGGGGCTTCAATCTTCATTATAAAATTGGGCATTCTACACGTTCCAATATTCATGGATCAATCATTTAGTGCAAAATAATATATGTTATACAATGGAGTACCTTGGTCACGAGGCATTTCATGGAAAGAGTTAAAAGCTATATACACTAATTAACTATGTACACATTTTCGTTACACAATTAATGAATTTTAGTATGTGATAGTAGATTACTTATCTTTTTCGTTACACTATTAATGAATGGGTGTTTATCAACCGTTTACACATATTATCTCTGTTTCAATTTTTATTTGACTCATTTTTTTTCTTTTTAGTCAAGCGAACAACATATTTTTATATTTAGTAACAATTTAACTTTAAATTTTTTTGTTTATCCTTAATTAAATGATTTATAGTTACACAACAAGTTTCAATAATCTTTCTTTTTTAAACTCTGTGTCAAGTCAAACTATATCACATAAATTGAGATAAAAAAATAATTATTTATTAAGTGACATGATTTTATTGAACTTAAATTCTGGAAGGAGACTTTCTTTGGCTTATCACCATTACACATTCTTAATACTTTGTTTTTCTTTAAATCATATCCCGATCGTGAGCTAACTTTTGCAGTTGTCTTAATTAGGCTCAATTGTTGTATCTTTTCATGGTATCCTAACAAATTAGACCATTCAACATTTAATTTCCTTATCCTTGTTATTTTCTCCATTTCAAATTAATTGAATTTTTAAGACATTTTTCAAATTAACTTAATTGTTCAATTTTCAGACTACATTTAGAATGTTCTTTCAATTTTACCCTTCATTAGATAATATTGGAATTAGTTATTAATTAATGTTTAGTTATTTTAATCATAAATTTGATAATAATTAATAAGGATAAAAAAAAAAATTATGCCTAATTTATGTCTCAATCTTCTTTTCTTAAATGATGTGACACATCTTAACAATTTAATTAATTTGAAATAGAAGAAATATTAATCAATGAGTTTTTCGTCTATCATGTTCTCAAGAGTACGTACAGTTGCTTCTTGGAAGTTGGAACTTTCTAAAAGCATTACCTTTGGATAAGATTTTAAGTGAAAGCATTACCTTTCTAAAAGATATTATTTATTTTCTTTTTAACACATTCTTTTTCTAATAATATATTTTTAAATTAGCAAATGTTTATCTTACTTCAATTCAGAAAAAAATAAAAATGAAAATATTTCTTATTTTATTATAATTGTTTTTTATCGTTATATAAATATAAATTAATGATGGATGTACTATGATCTTATACATATAACATATATTATATGTCGAAAGGGTACATGAAGTTATTCTATTTTAATTTAAAAGATGAAATTAAGAGGGAAAATAATATTTCCTACATTTTTATTTGTTAAAGTGATTTTAAAAGAAAGAAAACAAGAACATGATTCTTTAATAATATTTTAATTAAGAAGAAAAAATAATATACTTATTCAAAAAAGGGCATTTCTGACCCATTTAGTAATTATAGGGGCATTTTTGGATCAAAGTATTGACTGCAAGGGCATTTTTTAGCCAAACTATATTCGGAGGGCATTTTTGTTCCTTTCACATAGTTTAAGGGCATTTTTGACCCTTTTCCCTTTATTATATTCAAAGGGTGATATAGTAAAATCATTCTTCTATAGTTCTATTTATAGTTTCTTAAGAAGTGTGCAAAATCAATAGTGGACAAGTATTGTTGGATATATGGAGTAGTATTTTTTACATAATTTACAAATATAAATTTCATTTCAAAAAAAAAAATTGAAGATTATGTGCACAAATTTCTTGTCAAACTTAAATTATTAGACTCTCGAAAAACAAAAAGTGTCGCATAAATTGTAACAAAATGAATATTTTTTTTTCATTCAAAAATAATTTTTGATATAATAGGCACTTCTAAATGCTCATACACTTTAGGTTTTAACCAAAAGAAATAAGTTTTCTAACCTTGTCCTTAGAATTCTCGAAAACAACTATGTCATAAAAATTTACTTGATTGAATGCTATGGCGACAATTCTTAAGTCATAAGTGGTGCAATTATTATCAACTTTAAATCTTCCCTCCGATAAACTCAGAAATGCCAATCCAGAGCTTTTGATAGTTTTTTTTTTTTTTTTTTTTTTTTTTGTGTATTTACTGCAAATTTTGTAATGTCCACAAATTTAGGATCGTTTATATGATATGTTGATATGCACTGTCAATCACCATATTCGGAAGAATTTTGTAACTTTTGATCATCATTTGCTGCAAAAACATGACAGAAGATGAAAGCAACTACTATCATCAAAAGAATTGAATTGAAAAGTCCTTTTTCTTTTGAGAAGAATTTGATATTGAAATGAAGGAGTACTTTCTTATATAGTTTTATTTTTTAAAACACGTTCTTTCTGTTAAGAATATTGTAATTCCATCATTAATTTTTTTTTTTATATATAACGTCATAATATTTATCAATAATTCTCATTTAGATAACGATTATTTTTTTTTAAAAAATATTATTATTTAAATATTTTTCAATTTAAAGAAGGATAATGTTTTAAAGTTAAGATACAATAATAATAATATTATAAAATATGAAAATTTATTACATTGCTTCGAATTACAAAATATTTTTAAAATATTGATAGAGTTATTGTTGATCCTTTTTTACAATATTATATTAAAATCAAGGGATATATTAATAAATGTGTATCTTACTTCAATTCGGAAAATATCAATAATAAAATAAAATATTTTCTAATTTTTTTAAAATTATTATCTAAATAAAAATCAATGACCAAGAAGATGAAGAAATTATTATTACATTGGTATGTATCAAAATAGAAAAAGAAGGGATTTGAGTAATGTTTGTCGAATTTAAGCTTTGTGGGCTTACAGTTCCTAAACATATTTACATTATAATAAGATTTTTTATTTTAACTTTTAACTAATAAGTAATAATGTAAAATGCTTGAATGTTGCTCTAGTAGTAGAGAACCTCTCTTATAATTAGAGTTACAATTAGTCACTAGGAAGGCAAAAATCATATGGGATCAGTGATGAGCCAGGTAGATTTTGGGTGACTTTGGGATTGGTAGGTTAACATTTCAAAACAAAAAGAATAATAATATACTACTTCATCCGTTTATTTTTAATTGTCATGGTTTTTTTTAAGGTAAAACTATAAAAACTTTGACTAACATTTTATGATATATTTTTTCATCATATTGATATGCAAAAAAATATAATTTATAGTTTTTTTTATATAATTTTTAAATATCTAAATTTATTATTTAAAATATTAAATTAATGTAATACAATTTAACTTTCGAAAAAGAAGACGGAGGGAGTAATTCATTTGTAGAGTCACGTTGGTACATAAATTATTTGTGACGTTAGATTTTTTCTCAACAACCCTGGGGTGCCACATTGTCAAAAAGACGGTCCAAAGTGTCAAAATTCCAGCTTTTCTGCCTTCTTTTTGTTCAATTGTAAATACAAAGTGAGCCTTCATTGGTTCACGTTATTAGGTTCATTTAACACTCTATTAGCTTCTGCAGAATATCACATTGGAATCAATTTTCCCCATACCTTCAACCAAATGCACATTAAGTTGGCGTTTGGTCGTGTGATAATATAAAATCATGAGATAAAATTAGTATTTGGATATGTAATTTTACGTTAATTTCATCTGATTATTTTATATCATGAGATAGAATCTCATATTCTCCAAAAAAAATCATGATTTGGAATTCCATATCATGACTTGAGATTTTTTATATATAAATTCATAAGTTTATATTTTGTTAAAACAACCTCATATTTATATTTACTAATCATTTATTTCATATGTAAATAAAATTTATAATCATATCATTACTTTTTAAAATTTATTATTCTCACCAACATAAAATTTATTATTATTTTGAATTTGGTGAATAAAAATGATAAAGTAAGAATTGATTTGGTGAATATAAATAAGAACGAAGGGAGTAGTACTTTTTTGGTTTTTCATAATTAAAAAAAAACTTCTCTATTTTGACCAACAAATGGCTCAAAGTAACAATTTTGGTTCATCTTCTCGATCATATGATCGAGAAATACAAGTTCAGCGTGAGGAGATTGTCAATACTATGTGGGAAGATTATATTAAAGAACAGTAACACTACAATTTATGTTCAATATTTTTTAGCACCTTGAAATTCATGGGTAATTTCTTCTCCTTCATCCAAGCTAACAGCAAAAGACTTGCTGTTCTTAGACTCTGTAATTTTCAGAAACTTAGCATCCTTGTCGATGGACTTACTACCCAAATAAGTGTTGACCTGGCTGTATATTTCGTTGCTTTTACCATTGGAGAATTCATCAATCGTAATTTGGACATAAGGGTAGAAATAATTTGCCACTCATTGCTGAATTGTGGCCCATATGAACATCAGTCCAGCAAGCTTGGACCCTAATTCAGTCATCTATATACTTTTTTGTTTTGTTTTTCATATGTGTCTATACAAGAATTTTTCTATACTCAAGCTTGAATCTGAAACCTCTGGTTAAAGATGAAAACCACCACGCAACACATTCTTTAATTGTAAAAATAACATATTTTACAATGATAGTTTAAGCAAATTATTCTTTAAACACTAAAATAAATGTCATTTGCCACCCCAATTGAACGATGTTGAAGAAATTAACAAAAGAAAAGTGCTAAGTATATCCATTATTATTACATTATAAACATTTTAAAAGTGCCAAGTTCCAAAACATTTTTACATTATAATAAGCTGGTTGATTTTAACTAATAATGTAAAATGTTTGAAGATTGGTCTAGTAGTAGAATCTCTCTTGTAATTAGAGTTACAAGTCATACTAGAAAGTCAAAAATCATATGGGATGAGCCATGTTGGTTTTGGGTTACGTGGCCTTACTAGGTTAACAATTAAAACAAAAAGAATAATATACTAGTAAATTCTTTTGGAGGGTCACGTTGGTACATAAATTATTTGTGACGTTAGATATTTTTCTCAACAACCCTCACAGAAAGGGAGTGCCACATTGTCAAAAAAGAGGGTCCAAAGTGTCAAAATTCCAGCTATTAAACAAAGATGTATCACTAAAATCCGTCACTTTCGAATCACTCGTGTAAAACTAACATGCCTACGTGTTTTCATTTACCCATATGAGTGAAACTTCGTAGGTAAGTTTTTTCAATTGTAAATACAAGTATTGGTTCACATATTAGTTATGTCTAAATTACAATGCCAAAATCAACAAGCGTCAAGCAAAATAATACATAGGTAGGTTCATTTAACACTGTATTATCTTCAACCAAATGCACATTAAAAGAAAGAAGAAAAAAAATCCAATTTAATTAAATTTGCCAAGTCTCAAAAATATTTTATGTAAGTTTAGGGAAAAAATTATAAGTTGAACAAAAGATTGTATAACATGTACAGGTTGAGCGCCGATTTGATACTCTGTCGCAAACAAGATATATTGTTTAATTGACTAAAACACATTCAGATAAATAAATGAATTTGTTACAAATTCGAATTGAGTATGATGCTACAGATTTCAATTACGGGTTGCAAAGCAGTTGTTGCAAGTATTTTGAAATAAACCAACTGGTAAAGTTTAGTGAACAATGGATTATTATGTTGAATTAGCTATTTATAAAGAACCATGTAACAACATGAGTAGTACACTAATACCTAAGAAGATGTAAATTTTGACAACCTAATTCCTTGCAGTTGCTAAAGCCTCAAAGATCAAACATCATCTTATTCTTACTTCAGGCTACAATAATACTATATACATGGAGAATCCCCAACCCCCAGGCCACCAAAAATAGAAAAAATGATGGGGCAATTGAAGTTAAAGTTATCATTTGAGCAACTTTTGTACGCTGCCAAAACTTCTGAGAAATTTTGCTGAGAACTTCTTAATTTTCATGGAATTCTGCTTTGCTTTTTCCTTGGATACTTTTGAATCTTTATTTGCCTTTTCCTTGGCCTCTTTCAAAGCTTGAATTAAGTTATCCAAGCAAATTTGAGGCCCTCCAGAAGCATTCTTAATCATCAAGTGCTCAGCCACATCACAAGGACTCATATCTACTTCATCGAGTAAACCTTGAATCTGTTGAAACAAAGTGTGTGTTCCCAAATTCAAGTAATTCTTAGCCAACACTTTGAATGCTTCATATCTGCAATAAGACATCTCAATGTGCATATCCATACGTCCTCGTCGTATTAGAGCTGGATCAAGTTTGTCCTTATGATTCGTCGTAAATATAATAATCCTTTCTTGACCACAAGCTGACCATATTCCGTCGATGAAATTCAACAGCCCGGAAAGTGTGAGTTTGCTCGTTTCCGTACTTTCTTTTTCTTTTTCTGTAGACGAGTCCGAATCTTCTTCCTGATCTTCACTGGTTGTTTCCTTTTCCTTTTTCTTTTTCTTCTTTCTCTTGCCAGTGAGATCGATAGAACAATCAATATCTTCAATGACAATGATGGACTTGCTCGTTGTCTCCATGAGCAATTTCTTAAGCCCTGAGTTATCCTTAACAGAGGTCAGCTCAAGATCATAAATATCATAGTTCAAGTAATTCGCAATTGCTGCAATCATAGTTGATTTTCCAGTTCCTGGTGGACCATAAAGAAGATAACCGCGCGTCCACGCCTTTCCAACTTTGGAATAATAATCCTTCCCCTTGCTGAACGCAATGAGATCGTTGATTATTTCTTCCTTCTTCTTAGGGTCCATAGCCAGAGTATCAAATGTTGCAGGGTGCTCAAAATTGATGTCTCTCCACATACCTTTACCATACCAATACCAATCCTCACTACAATTGTTTGAGTAAATCTTCTGTTTTCTGTTCTGAAACTGAATCGTCTTGCCTTCTTCCATGATATGATTCAAGTATTTTCCGGTAACAATTTCTCTGTCTCGTTGATTGAAAGTTAATCTGTAACTTTTCTTTTCCATTGGAACGGAATTAGGCCGGCTAGACCGGTGCCCTGAAGAATCATCAGACAATTTTACGGAGTAATTGCGCCAACTGAATTTAGCACCTTGAAACTCATCAGTAATTTCTTCTCCTTCATCCAAGCTAACAGCAAAAGACTTGCTGTTCTCAGACTTTTCAACTTTGAGCAACTTAGCATCCTTTTTGATGGACTTAGTACCCAAATAAGAGTTGATATGACTGTAGATTTCATTTCTTTTACCATTTGAGAATTCATCAATGGTAATTTGTACGTAAGGGTAGAAGTAATTTTCCACTTTGCGCCATAAGTAATCGAAGCGCTTGCTGAGTGCATAGGGAAAGAATTGCTGAATTGTGCCCCATATGAACATCAGTCCAGCAAGCTTGGACCCTAATTCAGTCAATGATGCTGTCATGGTGTTTTTTCTTCTTCTTTTTTTTAGGTGAAGATTATGAATGAGGATGAGAAATGAAAATGGGAGATGAGTAATTTTATTATGATTTGAGAAATGCGCAAGTTCAACTATTTATATATTAAAAAAAAAAGAGGCTAAAAGTTATACTTGAAGCACTGTCTGCAGCGTGTAACGCAAGGATATTGACCGGTTCAACGCGGCAACAGTGAAGTGCTAAATGACGATGAAATATTTGTATTGCGAATTGCATCATCCAACTCCTTGAAAACTTCAGTCATAATATATAAATTTGCACGTTAACTTGGGTCTCATCTCATCTATCTGATGTCTATATTCTCCAATTTTAGGTTTATATAAGAAGATACTTAGCTTGTATATAGTTGAACAACTAGACAAACACATTCAACATTATATTTTTATGTGTATTATGTCACATAAGATATCTATGTCTATTTATTTAACTTTAAATAAATTTAAGCGTTACGTATCAAAATTGAAAGTCAGTTGAGTTAGTATTATTCAAAAAAAAAGAATAATGCATACTCTTTTGTAGGGCCTCATGCATTGGTATATTTTGTTAGGATGCTTCCTTTCTCACCAACTCTAACAGAGAGGCTACAAAAGATAGTCCAAACATCCAGCTGTGAAACAAAGTAGAATTACTAGTCAGTTTCTAGAGACTCGTGTAGAAATAGATAAGCATGCCTCGTGTTTTTTTATTTACCCATATATGACCCAAAGCGCACTACACTGGAAAGTGGAAACTTCATAAGCTAAGCTTTTCTACCTTTTTTTCAATTGTAAATTCAAGTGGACGCCGACTCTATGCCCAAACAACAAGCAAGGTTACTTTCAACTTTATCAAACACCCTCAAAAGCTAAAAATGATTAAAACAGGTTCTTAGTCTATTTAATTGAGTAAGTCTACTTAAATATATTTAATAATATATATCTAAATGACTTGGATTTGAATGAATTTGAATTTAAATTTTAAGTTAAACAAAAAGTTTTGTTTGTTGGCATTTCCAGAAATAGTATATTAAATTGCATAAATGTTTCAGTCTTTGTACAGGTAACAGTAGTGTATATGTTTTAGGTTTTGTATAGACAATAGTAGTATATTCAATTGTGTATATATTTCAGACTTTGTACAAGTAATATAGCAATCTTTCACGCCTCAAAACTTTAATTTCTCTGTTATTTTTCTTCTAACAAGTAAAACTTATGACTTAGGTCTTCAAAACTTATCTAGAACAAATTACGTGCAAGTGATCTTTTTTATTGGGGAAAATTGATTATTTATGATAAAAGGTATTAAAATATTATATAAATTTCTATTATTTGATTATTTTTAACCTTTAACAAAAACATTATTTATTTGAAAGTAAGAAAATTATATATCAAATAAAATATATATGAAGTTTGTTAAGTTTTAAGCCTTTTAACTAATTTTTCACTCAAGCCGCCGTTGGCGTCAATTGGTTTACGTATTAGTTATGCCTAAATTATAATGTAGAGATTATTTATGCCACGACTAATAATGGAAGGATTATTGTGCAGTGATTAAAAACAAAAAGATAACAATTGTTATACACTTTTCATTTCATTTTATTTGTTTTTTATATTAAAAATTAGATTAGGATTTTTTATTTGTGTATTTCAGCAAATTAAGAGATATTTATCATTTTCTTTCAATATTGTTATAAGCATTAAGTAAATATATAAAGTAATAATAATCAAGCTTAAATTTCCAAAAAATAATTCATATGAATAATTTTTTATTTAAAAACACTCTTGAATTATTTTATTTTTTCTTAAAAGAAGTGTGAGTCAACAGGGAAGATTTGGTGAGCACTTGAAAGAAAAAAAATTATCTTATAATGTTACTCTTGTCTTATATTTTTTTTGTCTTCATCTTTATATTATTCTTTTATTCTTAAATTTTACAACAGAATTGACCAAAAGACATTTAGATAAATCAACGATACAAATAGTTTGCAAACTATTGAGGATTTATTCCTAGAAAATCCTCAGTGAACTTCTTCGAACATCCTATATGTATATTTTATATATATATATATATATGCTTTTGTTTGGATATATAAGTGCAAAGTAGTTAAAAGAAAGTGTGAAAAGAACCTTTTCTTTTCTTTTTTTATTTCTTGATGACTAATGAGTTAAAAAATAATATTTTCATATGTTAACTTATCAGTCGCATATATTTCGCCTCCAAAGTCCAAACTGATAAAAGATATATATGTATTTGTATATTTCGCTTGCCAATATATAAACATGGTAATTTATTATGAATTTTTCATAAATTGTATACAAATAACTAGGGTAAGCATATACAAAATTCTGGATTTATACAATCGGAATCGAATTATACGAATTATGGATTTATACAAATCAAGCAAATTATACAAACTAGGTGAATAACCGTAGCCGCGAATTACAATTTTCTAAAATTGTAGCTATAGTACCTAATATAAGCTAAATGTTTGCTATTCTGCATAATTTTCCCTGAAGTTTATGACATGTGTTGTTCGTTTCGGATGATAATGTTTGCTAAGAGTTTAAAAGGGAGAAGCACTGGGATTAGGATTGGACCTTGGATGGAGAGCAGGCCTGTGTTTAAAAGGGAGAAGCACTGGGCTTAATATTGGGCCTTGGGTGGAGCAGGCCTGTGATTAATAGGGAGAAGCATTGGGCTTAGGATTGGGCCTTGGGTGGAGAGCAAGAAGAGCGGGCCTAATTTGCACCGGGAAGTCCCACATTGATGGGTAAACCCCAAGGTGACTTCATATCCAGGGAGACTCGATCCCGAGATCTCAGATTCCCCATTTTCCTTTCTTTCATGAGCAATTAATTTGCATGAACATGACAATAAATATAAGATTAATATTACTCCCTCTAGTCCACATTAAGTGAATCAAAGACTACTTTCCACTAATATCCTTTTAACTATTTTCAAATTAATTCTCCAAGAAAATGTAAAGTAGTTAAGAACTTCATTAAATAAAGGATAAATATGAAAGAAAGTTCTGACAATTTTTGAATTTTGAATAATTCAATTATTTTGAATTTTGAATAATTCAATTATTTTGAATGATGAAAAAAATATCAACAAGTTACTTAATATGGACTATAAAGAATATTAAGTAACGTTAATGAGGATTTTGCAGGGTTAGGTTGAAGAGGTGTTAAGTATCATTAAGTAGAAATAAATTACTAGTGTTGTTAAGTAATAGAAAGCGATAAGCAACATTAAGTGGGATTAAGTAGCGTTAAATACCATTAAATAAGAACTAGCTGCATATGTAGGAATAAGTAGTGTTAAATACTAGGGTGGTCCTTAATATTTGTCGTGGTCTTTAATTTTTTAATGTTTTTTAGCAATTTAAGTAATAAGAAAATGATTAAAAATACTCCGCTCTAACATTTAAAAGAAAAAGAAAAAGAAAAATTTGCGAGATACAAGTTATGTCTTATCAAAAAAAGATATTCACTAAACAAAATTTGTGAACACCCAAACTATTCCTGATTTTCAGAACATTATGCTTGAAGAAACTTATACATCAGATATTATTGGGCATAATTTCAATTCCTACAAAAAAATTATTAGACAAAATAGAAATTTTCTAAACTGAATTAGATTTACACCATTTACACCGAAAAGGGAAAAAATTTCTAAAGCAAAATTAGAATATTAGATCATTAGTGAAAAGTATAGTCGTCAAAACGGGCTTAGCCCATGGGGCCGGTCCAACCCAACCCGTTATTGGGGTAGGGTTGGGATATGATTTTTCAACCCCATTTAAATCTAGGGCTTATAAGCTCAGCCCATATAAGCTCTTGGTCCGTGAGGCTTGAACGGGGTCGGGGTCGGTCCATGGGCCAAAACTTTTTATTTAAGGGTAACTTACAATAATCTCACTAGTATATAATTTAATTACTTAAATACACGCTATGTTGTAATATTATATATCATACCAGATTTTGGTACGTCCAGATACATGTATCTCCGAATATATGAACTCAAAATTAGGTTAATTTGTTCTAAATACACTCTATCCAAGTAGATTTGCATGTATCTAGGATACATAGACAAATCTAGCGCCCTCGTCTCCCTCCATTCTTGCTTGTCACTCTCTTATATCGCTCACGTATCTGGTATATCTCGTGCTAATTACACTAGATTTTTTTGCTAGTGTTCTTGAAACAACACCAGTGTTTGCCATATTTGATTTGAAAATCTTCTCATTTTCTTGATGTTATAGAATTATAAGTTTGAAAAGGAAAAAAAAAAGGCTAGCCCACCCCAGCCCTCGACCCTTTTAGGGTTGGGTTGGATTGAGCATTTTCAAGAAGGACAATCCGACCTAGCCCTTTAAATTTCTTGACCCGCGAAGCTTGAACCAGGTGGGGCCGGGCCAGCCCTTTTTGACAGCTCCAGTGAAATGTAGTTTCGTCCAACAACACTGCCTACTTTTTTCGGCTTCTTTTTCTTTTAAAGTTTGACCGTGCTCTGAAATTATTATTTTCTATGAATACTGTCTCAAACTAATTGTTATATAATATATTTTTGACAGTCAAATTTTATTGACTTTGACCATCATTTTAGAATATAGTTTCTAATCACACTCAATTTTCAAGATACTTCTTTGTGGAAAAAATAATTTTGTGTTTCTAACTATATATATGTTGGACTTCCCCCTAGTATAAGTCACAATCCAAGAAAAGACATGAAGATGAAATTAAAGGACCAATGATGATGAAGTCAAAGTCTTTTGGTCTTAAGTAAGAAAAATATTGTGAAATTGGTAGAACTATTCAAATGTGTCCACATGACACATGCATAGACTAAAGACTATTTGACTCTCTCTTCTCACATGCTCATTCAACCTTGTGGCATTGACTTGGTTATTGCTTTTCTCACACAAGTTAAGTTATTTGTATAATTTGGTTCTATAAATAACCTTGGAAATGAAAGGCTTTGTGTATTCTTTCTATCATAATTCAAATAGGAGAGATTGAGGGAATCTTGTCGCAGGAGAGATGGCACTTAGCACTATTCCTTTTAGTTGGTAAAATGCCTAAATGGAACCAATTAAGTGCCTCTGTCTTTCGACACGATGCCCACAATTTCTATTGCATCACACATCAATCGTCTACGAGTTTGCTATACGTATATACAACAACAACATCATCATTTTTTTAAAAAAAAAATTTGATCAACTTCTTTCTAGCTCCTTCATAATCTATAGTGCATTTGTAGTTCTCTGCAATGTCTATCGTGACATGAATTTTCTTTAATTATAATCTTTTTAAATATTTTTACTTTTATGGCATGCATGAGATCTGATCTTTTCATTATTTTAAACACAGTATTGATCTATTTTAGTGAAGATGGCAGAGAGAAAAATAAAAGGTACGGATTGGTACTAATGAATTCATTTAAAAATTACTTGTAGCTAGATTATTAGTTAAGTCCTTAATTTCTTTATGGTTGTTCGTTAATCTGCCAATCAGACGTTGAGAGATCTGGTCCACATGTTTGTTTGTTTGTTTGTTAATATAGACAACTCACCTAAAATAGTTACATCAATATACCAAATCATAATATATCTATATAAAATCTTGTTGGTCCACCAAACATTTTTATAAATAATTTGGTGACTATATATGTGCTGGAATTTTTTGTTAGCCTCCACTCCCACACTCTGTCAACTTCTTTCATCGACCATCCAGTTGGTTTACGTTTATTAATCAAGTATGGTTGCCTTAAAAGTTAATAAAACTATACTCATGGAAAATCTCCAACTACAATACATAAATAAACATTTATGGATTCTATGGGGATAACCACTAACTTTTTAAAGTTTTTTTTTTTTCATTCTACTACACAAAATGAAAGGTAAAGGGAGAAAAAGGAGACGGTGAGAATTAAACTAACACATCGATACCACTAGCCATATTGCCTTTACTGGGTTTCTTGCCAATATTTGTGCCAGCCCCCATTGCCACAAATTATGATGTAAGCTAGACCATTTGGGACCTTAGGTGGACACTCACCCAAATTGCAATAAAGGTAACCAGACTAGGCCATGGGTCTTCTTGACGCCCATTGGATCCATCGAAGTAAGTAAGTTCTCCACAATGACACAACTTGTTGGTCCTAATGAAGAAGCTAAGACACTTTTGGCATGCGCGCAATGACAGAATCTCTACATGACGCAACAACCAGAATAGTATAAAATGACAATAATGAAGATGACTCTGCAGCTTAAGTATAAAAAATAGATGATAAATTTTTACCAGATTAAATCATGTGCAAACCTCATAAAAGGGACTCCAATTAATCTTGTTCTACAACCTATAACAAAAGGAAAATATCACACTACACAGTAGTTTCACATGTGAAGCGGAAACGAAACCTGATACATTTCTCTCCTCCGAGAGTCTCATGTTGTCAAAATGCTCCATCCTAATAAGTGACAAGTTCAGAATGAGGGCATTGCACCCTTTGTTAATACAGGGCAACCTGATTCATAGAGTGAGGAAACAAAGAACAGATACACATGCCCTTGTGCAACTGGAGCATACTCTATATTTTTTTCTTTTCTGCAGAAAACAACATTAATGCAGGTTGGATACATTCAGATGTTCCTTGCTTTCCTCTGAAGACTATAATTTAAGAAAAACAACTTTCTAAGGCATGTTTTTTGCTATATGCACTGTTTGGGTCGGAAGTTATCATTTGACAGTAGAGATCCTATCAACTTCTCCAACCTCTTTGCCCCTGAAGTAGGTTTGAGGGCGGTGATATTACCTGCGACAGAGCAAGGATCTGTCCCATTCTTCCGACTTCCAATGCACCACCCACCAGGAACAAGCCTATCTTTACCTCGAAATAGGAGGTCAGAGTCAATTTTGTCAAGCACGGGATCCTCCCTATGGAACTTTCTGGCAAAAGGAGCATTACTGTCAACCATCTTTTGCATGTCTTCAACTGTAAGGTAATGAGGGTGCTGCTTTGGAGGGTTATCCCATGATATGTAGTGAAGATCACTGTTTACTGTGGTATTGCGGAACTCCTGAGCGTTACAGATGACAGTATGGAAATAGCCTTCTGGAGAGGAGATGAAATTTGCGTAGTACATAAGAACAGTCCTGGGCAAGTTGTCCCATCCCCATATGCAGAAGTCAATGAAAGAGCGAGAAAGGACCATCCAAGCAGACCCTGTAAAGAGAGCAACAAGAACAATGTTTTATATCTAGTATGTCAAATTTCAATCAGCAATAGTTATATTACTATTAATAAAAGTTGATAAACAAATTTGTTTAAGCTTTCTTTTTTACAAAACTATTTAAACTAGATGGGGAATAAATGAAGTAATATTTCCCCATGTTAAAATGTTGCCCTTGAATACTGCTTTATCAGGAAGTCAAAAAAGGATATATTTCCTTAACCTTCCCTAAAGTAGCTTTCAGAAAGTCATGATAAACTGAAACCCGAGCTGCTTCTATTTTATACTGGCAATAAAGAACGAGATGTAAAAGTCTCATGATCTTTAAACTATGAGAAATAAATTATATTCACCAACTGCAACAAGAGAGAGAATGGAAAATATATCCATACCCTTTAAGTGAATTCATTAGCCATACCCACCCTATGTACCAATCCGTACCCTTTATTTTCCTCTCTGTCGGCTTCATTAAAATGGATTAGTATTCAATACAGAAATAGCTGTCAATAATGAGTTTCAAATCATGAAAATATGATCCTAGACAGTCTCTCTTGGCAAAAACATTTGTCCTAGTTAACACAATTTCTTGATTGAAACAGTCCATCAAGCTGTACGAACAGAACATGATTCCTATTAGCTAACAGAACAATGTAGGCAGAATGACATCAACATCACCTCCATTTCATCCACGTGAATGTAGTTGTTGATAAAGGTCTCCATTTAATGTGTCCGAAAACAAACATACTACTCAAGTCGGGGGATATCTGAAGCTCAGGCAAGCTAAACTTTCAACAATGTAGTCGAGGAATCCTGAATCCATGATTTTTGGGAACTTCAGACAAGTATATGCTTTCTACAAGGTAGTTGACAAATTCTGAATCCACACTGATTTGGGGAACCTTTACCATCCACCCCAATGACAAGTGCAGTTGCTACAAAAATCAAACACCACTTCCTTCATTGAAGCTGTATCATAATTCATGAGTATTTGGAACAGGATACCCCAATCCTCCAATGTGTCTGTTATGGATTCCTTTTATCAGTGTCAACTGTCACACCACTCAATTACTTCAATGACTGCTCAGTACAATGGACCATCTAAGTTAATACACCAGGTGAATTGCTCTGATAGACAGTGTTTCCATATACTAGAAATCCCAATTATTACCCTGTGTTTATATGTTGTCAATTGGCATAGGAACATGCATAGTCCTATAAAGTATTTTTACTATGCAAAGATTTCTTCCTCCTACATCTAATTTCCCTATCTTGAGCTTTATTGGTTATATAAATGAGAAATCCTCTTTTAACTGTACAAGAATTTAGACTTTACTTATGATGTATGACCTCTCCCAATTCAATTAACCAAATTATGTTGTACTAAAGCATAGTGCAAGCTACTTTTCAAGTTCCAGTAAAGCGCACACAATCCATTTGGAAAAGAAAGAAATCAAAGTCGAAATTCCCTTACAAAGAAAGTGTTGATTCATCATGAATTATTAAATCTTAAGCATCTTATACAGAATTTTATGTCCCTGGTCTTCGCCAATAAGTGATATAACAACCATTCCTGCAAGTTCTAATTCAGGTTACAAGGTGGATGGCACCAAAGTCAAGCCCCCATCTGGTATATGATAGGCAATCGAGATACATGAGGGAAGGGAACGTACTTTATGTTCTCCTGCATTTATTCTTCACATTATTGAACTTTTTATGTGACCAACCAAACATTTTGGATCAATTAAGATTTGTGATAGGGTAAAGAATTGAAAGCAAGACAGCACACTTTAGCAGGGATGGACTGAACAATGATTAACATACCATCACATATAAAGTACATAACATGTGCTAAAAGGAAAAGTTCAAATCCTTGAGCCCAAGCATAAATGATGCCAAACCTCACCAGTAAAAAGCTTAAAAGCTGTTGGGACACTTCTTCTCTGTGTAATCCAGAAAACATCTGCCTTTTTAGTCGCATACAGTCCCGGATCAACGATAATTGGCTTTGCCCTTTGGAACCTTCAGAATCAGGAGTCAAGTTTAACTCACATAATTAAACCCTTAATTCTGAACCAAAATTAAAATGAAGAAAGCATTTCTTTTGTGGTGCAGATAGAATAACTTACTCTTTCCATCCAATTTTGCTTGTATGATCAATGAAGTTAAGATCCCGGGGCAAATACGAAAATGTATGAAGCAGATCTAATCAAACAAGAAAAAAAAAAATCAACATCCTCAATAAACCCCATTTAATCAAAGGTGCAATAGATATACAGTACATATACCAGGTGAAATCAGAATTAAACTAATCTACAAGAAAATGGCTTTACCATCTTGAGTAACAAGTGGGTAATCGGACGCGCTGAGATTAATGAACCAATCCCATTCCCCAGCTTCCTTGAGCAAAATAGCAGCCGCGTGAAGGGTATTAGCAACCATAGTAGGACCGCGGTAGGTCACCAGATTGGCTTTAGTAATCATCCGAACGTTCTTGAATTGGATAAAAATTGGGTGATTGGTAACAAAGTTATGCAGATCGAGACGCTCCTCAGGTGAAGATTCAGCATCGAGATGCACTACGTACTGATTGTTTGGGTGATAAAGAGCTTGAAGGGTTCGCTTCAGCATGTTGCCATCGCCGGCAGAACCTGAAACCAGGTAGGCAAAGCGAGGCGGTGGAGGAACAGTGGAGATAGGTAAAGGTTTAAGCTTCGATTCAACAAATACATTAGCTGCCGAATATGATGAATAGTAACGGTAAAGGGGCAAAAGAGGAGTTCCATCTGGTGAGGTTAGGGTTGTTAGAAACAACAGAAAAAGGGAAACAATGGAACCTATAGCAAGTGGAAAGATCCACTTCCTCTCGATTGTTGTTGGGTGTCTAAGGTGCAGATAATAGGTTTTCAACTTCTTCATTTCAATCTCTTTTCATCAACAAACAGAAGAAGAAAAAAGATTGAAATGGGGTTTTTCAAGCTGATCTCTAAACAACAAATGCAGTGTAGCGGCGGAGAAATTGCGAAGATGTCATTGTTCTAAATCAAACACAATTACAATAATTGCGTAATTAGAACAAGAAAATTCAAGATTAACTGTATACAACTACAGAAAATTAATAATATTTGTGTGTATATGGGTGTTAACAGTGGTGGAGTGTAGTTAGGTGGAAAAATGAAAAATGGAAGTTGTACTTAAACTGCTGCAAAAATAATGGAAGTTGTACACTCATTTGGGTGCAGCAACACTAATAGTTATTATTTTCATGAAATATTTTTAATTTTAAAAAATAAAATACTTGTTTATTATTGACTTTGAACATTTCTTAAGAAACTATAAATAAAATGATAATTTTATTATATTACTTTTTAAATATAATGTCTTGAAAAATGTAATAGAGAAATGATAATATTTATCAATTAGGAACTAAATATAATTATCTATTGATTTCATAAAGTGAAAAAATATTGTTGAACATTATAAAATAATATATTGGACAACTATCGTGAAATGAAGGAAATACTATTTAGTAACTATTAGCATTAATTAAATTACAATGTCTAAATTTATTGAATTTTACTTTTATATATAAGGAGGATAAGTGATAAAAATAAATTAGGACTTTTTATTTAAAGCAATATAAAGATGAATTTTAGATTTAAATTTATCAAAGTATGGAGTCTCTTTTTTGTATTATTAGTAACGTGTAAAATTTGAGTCAAACTATTGAATTTGTTAGTATTAACTTACCTATTAAATTTGTTCCCCTCAAAAATTAACTATAGATAAATGCTTATAAGGGTGAAGTTAAATATGTGCAAAAAAAATAAACTAAAATGGATATTGAAATTCGTTATAAGTTAGAAATTTCAGTTTTAGATCTATCGTTTAGATATTATTAATAAATCTTTTAAAATTTGAGTCAATTACTGATTATGAACTCATAACATAAAGGTTAAATTTGCCCTGCCTAAAAAAAACTATACATACAGCAACAAAAAAAAAACTATACATAAATATTATTCCATAATGAAATGCATATAATTAATTAAATTTATCATATTAGATTTGTTTTGCGTGTTTGAAGTGTCTACGGATCATTTCATGACTTGTGACGTGTTAGCTTCTTTGAGTAATCTGGAAGTCTTTTTTAAAAAAAATAAAAAAATAAAAAAATAAATATATATATATATATATTATAATGTTCTAACTTCTATATTTGTATTACGATCCGACTAGATTTAGATAATTAGATTTGTGTATTATTGGGATTATTCAGGCAATGCTCACTTTTCCATTTTAAAATTCAAATCTAAAATCTCTTAAATAAAAATAAATAAATTTCAATCATTTATCACAACATATTATTATTATTATTATTTATGGAGAAGGTTTCAAGCTATTGTTGTTTTTAGTTTTAAAAAATATTTGACCCCAATGCCGGCCCATGCTGCGGAATTGGTATAGTTGGATTTTGTAGTTATTTGATGTTACAACTTACGTCTTGCAACAATTGGATAAGGAAAAATTGCTATTTCGTTTCAATATGTTTACTTAATAATTATTTTTTAAAAAAAATATGATTCTAAATTATAATTATAGAATAACTAAAAATATCTTAAAGTTGAAATTAAAGAATTTATAAGAAAATTATATATATTAAAAAAAAATAACACAAAGAAATTGAATGAAAAAAATACAATTAATCGATGTATCGTAACAGAATTGATTATAAGTTATAACTAAATACATATCTCAATAAGGACACTTCATCAAGTTACAAGTATATGATTCAACTCAAATAATCAGGGGCTCGAGAGGAAAAACAAAGGAGATTCTTTGAGGGTTAAAACGATAAAGAAACTACTAATTTGAAGTATATTTGACGATAGAGATTGTGGTATGGTATATTTGAAGAATCAAAGGAACTTTATTTGACCAATTTTTTTTCAAATATTTTGATTTGTATTACTTTAATCTAGTTTATAAATATGTAAAAAAAAAATAGAATAATTTGAAAAAGTTTATATGTGATCTTCATATTCTGAATCAAATAACATAGATTAAAATGAAATTAATGTTTTTTTCAATTTTTGAATTAAACATAAATGTATCCACTATTAAATTTTTTGAAATAATCACACTCAAATGTGTAGCTTAGTGTGATCAATAAAGTGGGAGGAGAAGAAGAATCATGAGATTTCAATAAAAACAAAAAAAATTGGTAATTTCTTCAAAAGATTTTTTTTTTTTAAAATCTTTAATATTTCCTTAAAGAAAACTTCCCTCACTCGTTTAAAATGCAGTGGCACAAATAGCTTGTAAATTATGATGATTTTACTTTCTAATTTAACTTTGTTTCTGAATTAATTATTTTCTTTTTATCATGTTAGATTGGTCCATAGTCCATACATTAGAAAACCATTTTTTTTTTAGGTAATAAACTATTGAGGCAAATATCACATATTTGAAACTCAATAAATAATAAGTTGACTCATACATTCTTTTCCACTTAAATATTATATTTTTGTATAGAAAAGAATCAAATATAATGATATGCAATCTAACTCACATGTGATATAGTATTCTCACCATTATATCAAAGTCATGTAAGCTTATTTGTATCACATTATCATATGAATTTTATCAAAGAAATCTAAATAACTTTCAATTTATCTTCTAATTTTAAATCATCAAATTCGTTAAGTCATCCATGCTCATCTCCACAAGCCTTGTAAGCAGATTTCCCCCACAAGAGCAAGGTTATATAGCCCCTCTTTTTTATTTGTATTTGATACTCATTTCGTAACAGATTAATTTTAATGGGTGTCGAAATTTTTTATTTTAGAATAAAAGGCGCTATATCAAAAGTGATACTAATTTCAATTCGAATTCAAAATTTCTAATTGATTTTCTATTTTAGGATAAAAGGCGTTATATCAAAAATGATATTAATTTCGATTCGAATTCGAAATCTCGGCGCTATATTGATACTAATTTCAATTCGAATCCCAAATCGTGCCATAGTTGATATGTAAGCCGGATAAAACGTATGAATATTCAGGTTAATGGTTGGAGTTGGACGCATGTTCCCCTTTGAACGGTGCTATGCCCTCTCTTTTGTTCTCCCCTTCTTCTTCTTCTTCTTCTTCTTCTTCCAATTACTGCCTACCATTTTCTCAACCATATCGAATCACTATCCTCTTTCATTACACCAAACGTAAACCACTTCGAACCCATTTCGTTCTCCTTTCTCTCTCCGCCACTTCATCCACAAAAGATGTCTGGAGAAAGACAACGCCGCCGTTTTCGCCTTCCCAACACCGTCCGTACCGCCGGAATCCGCAGTCAAACTCGTTCTTGGACCACAGCGTCGACATGGATGATTTATTGTCTTCAATCGGACAGACCACTAATGAGCACGAACTGTTTGCGTTAATGTCGCCTTACAAAGGTAGAAATCTTTCGATGCGGTTCATGGTCACGCTACTCTCACGTGAGTCTGATTGGCAGCGCTCGCTAGCTTTGCTTGATTGGATTAATGAAGTAGCTCTTTACACTCCCTCTGTGTTTGCGTACAATGTTGCATTGCGTAATGTACTACGGGCGAAGCAGTGGCAGCTTGCATATGGGCTGTTTGATGAAATGCGTCAAAGAGCTTTGTCACCTGATAGGTATACTTACTCCACTCTCATTACCTATTTTGGAAAAGAGGGTTTGTTTGATGATGCTTTATCTTGGCTTCAGAAGATGGAACAGGATCATGTGTCTGCTGATCTTGTTCTGTACTGTAATTTGATAGAATTGTCAAGAAAGCTGTGTGATTATACTAAGGCGATTTCGATTTTTTCTAGACTGAAAACATCAGGGATTACTCCTGATCTTGTTGCTTACAATACTATGATTAATGTTTTTGGAAAAGCTAAGCTTTTTCGCGAAGCTCAATTGTTGGTCAAAGAGATGAGGTCAGTAGGTGTTTTGCCAGATACAGTGAGTTACTCAACTCTCTTGACTATGTATGTTGAGAACCAAAAGTTTTTGGAGGCTCTATCTGTTTTCTCCGAGATGAATGAGGTGAAGTGCCCTCTTGATCTCACAACTTGTAATATAATGATTGATGTTTATGGACAGCTTGATATGGCCAAGGAAGCAGATAGATTGTTTTGGAGTATGAGGAAAATGGGAATTGAACCAAATGTTGTCAGCTACAATACTCTTCTGAGGGTTTATGGTGAAGCTGAGCTTTTCGGGGAAGCTATACATTTGTTTAGGTTGATGCAGAGGAAAAGTATTGAACAAAATGTTGTCACTTACAACACCATGATTAAGATATATGGAAAGACACTGGAACATGAGAAAGCCAACAATCTTATTCAGGAAATGCAGAACATAGGAATTGAGCCCAATGCTATTACCTACTCGACCATAATATCTATATGGGGTAAAGTGGGAAAACTAGATCGAGCTGCTATGTTATTCCAGAAGCTGAGGAGTTCTGGAGTTGAAATTGATCAAGTTCTATACCAGACAATGATTGTAGCATATGAGAGAGCTGGTTTGGTTGCACATGCTAAACGTTTGTTGCATGAGTTGAAGCGCCCTGACAATATTCCTAGAGAAACTGCAATAATGATTCTTGCTGGATCTGGACGAATAGAGGAAGCTACATGGGTGTTCAGACAAGCTTTTGATGCTGGAGAATTGAAGGATATTGCAGTTTTTGAGTGTATGATAGAGTTATATTCCAGAAATAGGAAGTACACCAATCTCATTGAGGTATTCGAAAAGATGAGAGGAGCAGGATATTTTCCTAATTCTAATGTGATTGCTCTAGTCCTTAATGCTTATGGGAAGTTGCAGGAGTTTGAAAAGGCAGACATGGTATATAAAGAGATGCATGAAGAGGGATGTGTTTTCTCTGATGAAGTTCACTTTCAAATGCTTAGTCTTTATGGTGCTAGAAGGAATTACGAGATGGTTGAGACACTCTATAAGATGCTGGACTTTGATCCTAATGTTAACAAGAAAGAGTTGCATCTTGTTGTTGCTGGCATTTATGAAAAAGCAAACAGAGTGAATGATGCATCTCGAATTGTAAATCGGATGACTTATAGAGGAGCTATGTGATCTCAACTCTTGTATGCTTGAAAGTAAGTAATATTTGTTGTTTCAGCTGTACATAGTCTAATTTGTTAATTTGTGCCTTATAATATAGATTGCGTTTGTTATAATATGAATTAAGAATTTAAGCTACATGACAGTTATTTTTCTAATTCGATGTAAATGTATAGTACAGTCTCTTCTAGTAATTTTTTTCACCAAATCTGTCAGAATTTTTATCTAAATCAATTTCATAAACCATACTCACTTGTTTGGTTACATATAAAAATTCCCTAAATCTTTGTGCTATAATTCATTGACCCATTTAGTAGAGCAAATTTTATGCTAATGTTTTTATATATTGGAATGTAATATTATACATCTTTCTCAAGAACAAGATATCACAATTCAAAAAAAATGTTCAAGAACATTTTCTATTGATCTAAATTTACCCAGATTCAATCGTGGCAATGTTTATCTCTATATACTATAGGAATTAAGAAAAAGAAACATTACAAAAATATTGAATGAATCTATGTTTATTGATATGTTAATAGTCAATAATTTAACAATTAGAAGATATCATAAACATTAACTAAAAGAAACAACAAATAACTTTAAAGAAAAAAAAGAAGAAGAAGAAGAAGAAACAAGTTAAATACAAATAATTCTATCGGTCAAAATTAGAATATGTAGCGGCTTGAGTAGTGGATTCATGTTCAGTATTAGAAATATATGGTAGCATCGACATTCCATTGCCTCCATTGTCAACAGGATTTTTATTAGGATGTTGTTGTCTATAGAATTCAAGTTGAGACTGTACATCCTCAAGTTCTTGCAAAGTAATCTGTAGTTGTTGGTGAAGATAAGAAATACACTCCACACATCCATAAACAGGGAACTTCTCCCTCATATCAGACTCGAAAATTATGGATTTCATGGCGTCTGATTTTTGATCTTCGTCTCCCAATTGGTCCAATGTTGCCACGATGTTACGTACACCAAAGAGACGATGCGCATTTTGAAACTTTTTAGGCTGATTCGCTGGGAAATAAGGAGCTAAAACACATTGTGGAGTACATTTTCTTCTTCGATACTTGCATGCAGCACAAGATACTCGACTCATCCCACTTTTTACTGTTTTTTTTTTTTTCGAGAATAGATTAGAGAGGGACTTTTTAATTTTCAAATTTCACATCATGTATATATTTTATCTCAACAATAACTCATGTTGGAATATTTGAGAGGAGACTGTTTTAACTTTCAAATTTGACATCAGGTACTATTTTATCTCAACAGAAAAACATTTTGAATTAGTTAGCATAATTATTCAGCAAAGACCAAGTCAATATTATGATAGCATTTGTTTTCATCAAATACACTCAACTTTGTTTTACTACTCCACAATCACTCAACTATTAATATTTTACCTACACTCGATCAATCTTAAAAATAAATTCATCAAATTTTTCGCTTTAAACTAAATTTTAAAGAAATAAAAAGGTAGCAAAATCTCCTTTGTTAGAGAGTGTTTTATCCACATTGGAGACTTCAAATTCAAATTTATTCGGGCTCCAATATACAACCAAAAAAAATAATACAAAATAGTTAACTGTAAATCCAGGTGTGAAACATAGTACATGTTATACTGCTAATGTCTATTTGCCAAATTGTGGTGGTAGTTATATTTTTATTTTTTTATTTGTTTAAAGACAGAGATATTAGATTTCCTAGTTTTTGCTACTAATTACGAACTGATTTATCGTGTAAAATTTTTCTTTCCACAAATACAGTTTCGACGACCTATGATAAAATAGCACAAAAAAAAAAGAAAAAGACTACACTAATAATAATGTGACAATAAGCAAAAGAGAAGTTGTGAATTTAATTTAAAAGTTATACTTAGTTCATTGGATTCTTTTTTCTCGTCATGGAATTAACTTTCTAAAATTTACCATGTTACTTTTTTACCTCAACAGAAACACATGTTGAGAGGAGACTGTTTTAAACTTTCAAATTTGATATCATGTATATCTTTTATCCCAACAGAACAAAAATAACATGTTGAATTAGTTAGAATAATTATGATGTCATTGTTTCTTTGATCTCACCCAATTTTGTTTTTTATTCACTTGGAAAGTCATCTAATCAACTTAAGTAATTTTTTTATTTAATTTTTTCGACATGAATTTTTTTTTAAAAAATAAAAAGGTACTATGACTCATTAAAATTATATGAGTCGTAGATATTGTATGGGTCATAGTGGGTTGTATCAAATCGGGCAGATCAATAAAATGAATACGTGTACATTTAACATGTGATACTAATGCCCATTTGCCAAATCAGTTAATTAATTTATTTATTGAGTCATTAAATCTTGGGTGGTGGTAATTTTACTTTTATTTGCTTGATGAAAAAGAAAAAAATAGATTTCTGGCTAGTTTTTGCTACTAAATAGGAACTGATTTGTCATGTGAAAACAGAGGGACTACGTATTTGACAAAAAACGGAAAGGAAAACATGTGAATTTAATTTGAAAATCACTATGTTACTTTTTAACGTATCAATAGTGAGACTATTATGAAAACTCAACTTGAAATAAAATTGAATTATACGTTTCAAGCTCATTTTTTTAACCATAAAAAAAATGTATTTATTCATCAATATATATATCCAAAACTCAATAAGCTATATTCTTAAATATAAAACTTATAAATTCGAGCGTTTGTGTTTCGTCTTATTCTTCCTCTCTTATATTGTTTTTTCTTTAAAATAAATAAATAAATATTTGTTTACATATTTTTTTGAGAACAAAGAAATGCCAAACAGGTTGAAAATTGAGCTTGAAGCAAAGTAGAATTAGTAATTTAATAAGCTGAATTTAGAAAGAACCTAGTGAAACTCCATGGATAAGTTGCACGAAAGGAACACATGGTAATAGATGTAAATAAAAATATATATTACAAAATTTGGCATTAATACTATGAGACATAATTTAAGCATCCAATCTAGGACTATGATATATTAAAACTCCTTAGCGATCCTTATAAAACATATGTATATATAACAAGTACCCATTTTGAACAAAAAACTTGACCTAGCCACCTAGGCTTATTAAAGATTGATTTTGATTTACAATATGATATCAAATCTAAGGAACATTAATGAAATAATGAGAGAAATTAAAGTAATGTGTACCTCTAATTAAGTTCATACTTATTTTTTCAATTAAAAATTGAGAATTATGAGGAAATTTCCCATATAATTTAGTATCATGCCATTTTTCCATCCGAGTTGATAAAGTTTTTTTTTCTCTTTTATTTAAATTCAACGACTAGTTGCTGACCTTGTGACACTACAATTTTGCAACGTTGATTTGGTCTTCTAATTTCTTTAGTTAAACGACATATAAACTTCTTCTTTTTTTCCATTTGTACGCCCCAACAACTAGCCCAATTGTTGTTTCCTATAGTTGAAATTTCAAATATATTTGAGGGCCAGGGAAACATGTGCCGTGCCCAAATCATCCAAAAAAAAAGTTGAATTTTTGAAGTCAACCCTCCCAAGTCATCGATTTGAACAGGTTGAATAGTATTATTATTTCGTTTCAATTTGTTTGTCCTATTTTTCTTCTTAGTTCATTTTTAAAAAATGTATTTTTTTTTAGGCATAATACATAAACATGACCCTTAACTTGACATCAGCTGACAACTATGACCTTTAACTTTGGATGTGCACAAGTAGACACTTAAACTTGTATAAAATTGAGCAAATAGACACATTCGTCCTACATCACACCCTACATGACAATTTTGTGTCCTGCGTGGCGTATATGTGTATTATGTCATGTAGGACAAGTGTGTCTACTTATTCAATTTTATACAAGTTTAAGTGTCTACTTGTGCACACTCAAAGTTGGAGGGCATAGTTATCCGTTGAAGTCAAGTTAAGGATCATGTTTATGTATTATGCCTTTTTTTTACAACTCTTTTGTTTGACATGACATGTTCAAAATATCAAGATTAAGGGACATTTGATAGAACAGTAGCAAGTCAAAATAAGACAAACAAATTAAAACAGAATTAAATATTATTTTTGAATTTTGGAAAGCAGAGTCCTTTAAATAAGCGACCATAAGAACCAGGGACTACCAAACAAATAATTGCTTTACAATAGGGCAAAAATTAAGAGATAATGGAGTTTTTCAACAGAGCTAAAGTTGTTCGGCTCAAAGGTCATCTTGGCAAGTACCTTGTCGCCGATGATGACGAAAAAACCGTCCGTCAAAGCCGTAACGGGTCATCAAAAAAGGCACGTTGGATGGTCGAAATGGTCCAAGGCAATCATCACCTCATTCGTCTCCGGAGTTGCAATGACAAATATCTATCGGCATCTGAGGACGCTTTCCTCCTTGGCATGACAGGTAAAAGAGTACTCCAAGCATTAACAGGTAGCGCGGCGACGGATGGTTTAATTGAATGGGAGCCAATAAAGGAAGGATATCAAGTAAAATTAAGGACAAGAGGAGGAAAATTCTTGAGGGCTAATGGAGCAACACCTCCATGGAGAAATTCTGTAACTCATGATTTACCTCATAGAACTGCTACACAAGATTGGGTATTATGGGATGTGGATGTGATTGATATATCTGTACTGAATTCTGAATCCTTACAGAGTTATCCTTCAACTCTATCGAGCTTCCCTTCTTTTGCAGAGGGTGATTTTACAGATTATTCAAACATTCGTCGCTCTGTTTCTGAAATTCCCAGCTGTCCATCAATTTCATCAGATCGGTCTTCATGTTCAAGTTCCAGACAGGTATGACAATTAGTGGTCACAAATGGATGGGTTGGATTAAATTTGTACGGATAAAAACGAGTCAAAATCAATAAATGAGTTATAGGCCCATTCGAGTTTAATCGAATAAACAAATGTTTCATAGTTCAATTGTACGAATTGGGAAATTGATTGATTTCGCCACCAGAAACTTTTGAATATTTTCTTAAATTTATTTCAATTTTTTTCCTTTGGCTAGTAAACTGATGCTTCCTTTGACCTATGAATGTAGAATGGCATGGAATTTTTCGACAGAGCTGAAGCAGTTAGACTTCAGAGCCATCTCGGAAAGTACCTACTGGCGGATGAAGACGAACAAACTGTTCGACAGAGCAGAAACGGATCATCGCACAGGGCGCGATGGACAGTCGAATTAGTTGCCGGAAAAAACAATTTAATTCGACTAAAAAGCTTCTATGGGCTGTACCTAACAGCAACTGAGCAGCCATTTCTTTTGGGAATGACTGGTAAAAAGGTTCTTCAAGCACTTTCAACAAAGAATATGGATGGGTCAATTGAATGGGAGCCAATAAAAGAAGGATTTCATGTGAAGCTTAGAACAAATGAAGGGAAATATTTGAGGGCTAATGGAGCTACACCACCATGGAGAAATTCTATAACACATGATGTTCCTAACAGGACAGCTACTCAAGATTGGGTTATGTGGGGAGTAGAAGTTGTGGATATTACTATTTCAGATACTACTGAATCAGTATCAAGGTGTTTATCACCAGCGTCAAGTTTTACTTCTGTGCTCGATGATTATACAACTTCTCCTGATACTGGATCCCCAAATGTCCTGAACTACCAATCCAAGAGGTCTATCAACACACCCGTGAAAAAGGTACTACAAGTTTAACTTCTATGAACCGTCCGTGTAAATCAATTCAATTCGTAATCTGAAAAATAAAATCATGAATAATAGGCTAAATTGCGTCAATAATGTGAATATGTTTAATCTTTTTTACATTAGCAACGATGGCAAATATATTGTTTTCTTCCACTAGGCCACGTACTAGTCAACAACCTAATTTGGTATAGTCAACATGCAAGGCTGGAATATTTTCTTTTGCTATGTCGATAAATTGAGTAATTTGAAAATATCTATATCGAATCTTCAATAGTCAAAATCATTAAAAAGGTTAGGGCCTCCTTGGAGAGTTAATTTGTAATTGAATTTGGTGTGCAATTGAACGTAGTCATACAGTTTGACATACTAGTCAAGTAATTATTTGATCACCATGATATTGAGTGGGAGAAATTACCTCTAATTCTCAGGGTGGGGGCTGGGGCAAAAATCAAATTATTTTCCTAAAAAATATTTGTAGGGGCCTCGGGACAAAGATCAAACTGTATTTAAAAAAATAAATATTTGTAGCGGGGCTTGGGGCGAATATCAAATTATTTTTCAAGAAAATATTTGTAGGGGCCTGGCACAAAGATAAATATTTTCTAAAATATATTTGTTGGGGCGTGGGAAAAGATCAAATTATAGGCAGAATGAGACGGAGAGTGGGGTTCGAAGGTGGCACGGGGTGGGATAGTCAAGTGGAGGTTGGGAGGATTGAGTGGATGGAAAGGAGACAATAAACTTGAAATATCACTTATGTAATTTATTTTTCCCACTTTCCTTAAAGATGTCATTTTCCTCTTATTTTTAAAGGAACTTGTTCTTTCTACAAAAAATATCATCCAAACATTTTCCAAGGCAATGTACAAAAATAAAAATACAAGAAGAGCTTAGATGAGCTAATATACAATATAAACTCCTTTCAACTTATTAATCTTATCTGTCTTTTTTGTATTTTTAGTTCGTTCTAAAAAGAATAATTTTTTTCTACTTACAACTCACATAACATGTTTAAGATCATAAGATTAAAGAACATTTTGATACATTCTAAATATGTTTAATTTCATACAACAAGGTTCAAAAGTTCTCTTTACTTTTTTTAAAATTAAATTTCGTGTCAAGTCAAAATCAGATAAACAAATTAAAAGGTGAGATTACTATTTTCATCTCTCATGTGACTTCCATTGTTAGTTTCTTCATAAATTTCCAGATCTTTTTTCCCGTGTCCATCCACATGGAACATTCTTTCAAAATACTCAAAGAATCACTGATACAGGTCAATTTCTAGATTTTTAAAAACAAAAATCAGTTTTATAAAGCGTTGTTTGATCATTGCAATTGCAATTTTTCTTTTGTAAATCATTGCAGAATTCTGGGATGGAATTCTTCCAGAAAGCCAAATCGGTTAGGCTAAAAAGCCGCCATGACAAATTCTTATTAGCAGATCCTGATCAAGAAACCGTATACCAAGATCGTCATGGAACTTCCCAGAGTGCAAAATGGACAATTGAATTCCCTGAAGAAGTCGAAAATGTCATCAGGTTGAAGAGTTGCTATGGAAAATATCTAACAGCGACAGATGATCAATTCCTTTTTGGTGTCACGGGTAGCAAAGTTGTTCAGAGTTTGCCTAGAAAGTTAGATTCCTCAATTGAGTGGGAACCAACGAAGGATGGATTCCTAGTGAAGCTTAAAACCAGATATGGGAATTATTTACGCGCAAATGGTGGATTACCCCCTTGGCGAAATTCAATTACACATGATATACCTCATAGACATCACGATTGGATCTTATGGCAAGTGGATATTGTTGAAATACTGCCTGAATCAGAAATTGTTGCACAATCACGATTGGACGATAATTCCAGCTCTTCTTTTCATTTTACATCCCCTACATATTCCGGGAGTGAGGTTAGTTTACTCGAAAAAACAGCTAGTCTTTGTTCTTCAATCATACTGCAAGATGAGATTGTTATTTATTACTCCACTATTTAATTTTACAGTCAAGTGATGCATTTGATGCTTCCACGGTGAAGTCTGAAGGTCGGTTGATCTATTACCATGTGGCTGATGAAAATGGATATGCAAATGATGCAGTGGAAGGGCGATCTTTTCAATTCAAAGGGCATGGGATAGGGGAGCTGACTCAAAAGTTGGAGGAAATAACAGGGCTGGATAATATTGCTGTCTGTTCGCGAAACAAGTTCAATGGGAATCTATATCCACTCCGGTTAGCATTGCCTCCAAACAACGCGGATATGAATGTTGTGGTAGTTCCTGCATCAGCCAAAAGTTAGTAGAATTCACCATCTCCGTGTGAAAGAAGTTGCATATTTGATCAGTTCCTCGAGAAACAAAGCTGTACATTTCTCTTTTTCTTTTTCATGTCTCAAGCTGGTAAATTTGCCAAGATTGGTAGATACATTTTTTTTGATTGCTATTTTCACAGTGGCAGTTGCAATGTTATTTGTTTTTTTCATTAATGAGCAGAAGTCCGTACAAACAATTATTTTTTGTAGTGGAAGTACTAATATCAGATGGTCTCTACTGGTTATGCAGTGCTCCTAGATGCTACAGATGCATGCCTGGAGCACTAACACATGCTATTGGTTAGGTTTTGCATCTGCTCAGTATAATAACTGCAGATTCTGTTCGAGATAACGAAATTTTAATGAGTTTAGACTAGAACCATGGGCGATTTTGGATGTATGAACCAAATCGATGAAATTCATACCAGAACCATAATCTTTATATTTGGTTTCCTATAAAGTATATCATTCTAACTGATGAACCACCCTGCCTCCTTGCCTTGAAGCTTTCTCTTCTCTGGCTGTGTTAGCCTCGTTTTATGGCTATTTGACGACAGTAGCTTGTGCTGATGTGCACCTGGAACAGAACTGATTGCAGATAAACTCACATCCAAATAGTCCGTGGCGAAGACCATGTGATTGTGAAACACTATCCCTGGGCCCTGGCTAGTGGATTGAGGTATGATGCATTTGTACAGAATAGAATACAAATTAAGAATGTGAAACACCATAGTAGGGGAAAGCACTTCGAATACAAATTTAGCATGTAGCGTGGTATTCTTGTATGTTTAGTCTACCTACTTACTTCCCTCCTTTTCTAATTCCATTTCTATCTTATTATTTTTATCTAGCTTTATTGTTCTTAATCTTTAGTTGTTATACAAATTATTATTCAACAACATTCTTTTCCTCTTTTTCAACTTGATATTCTCAACTTCTTTTGTTTAAAGCTGAAGAAAGGGAAATTTTAGGAAAAACTCATAAACAACAAAATACTCATTATGTCAATTATTACAACATTCACAATAAAGGAAAAAGCAAACTGAACAGATCAAAATGCAAATTGCTTTCATTTACTTTCTCAATAGACATACAACAACAAATTCTTGAAAGAAAAAGCTCCTGGCTTCTCTAAAAAAATTCCAAGAGACAATGTGTGGAAATCAATCAATTATACACCGTAATCCTAAAGTAAAATACGTGTGATTGCGATCATCACACCAAATATAAATGGCTAATATCCATTGCACGACTAGTAAGAATATTGTCAACAGGAGCACAAGCCTCGAATGTTGATGATCCACCGTTGTATAGAAAGAATGGATCTTTCAGCAACTCTTCTGCAGACGGCCTAACAGACATGCGAAGCATACACTTGTCAATAATATCTTTCACTCTGTAGTCCTTCACCTTTTCGAGAGACACAGGCTTTACACCAGTGTACACTTTCTTAAAGATATGCATCTGATTGCTGCACTCCATATATGGATATTCACCGGTAACCATCTCAAGAAGACACATCCCGAATGAATATACATCAACCAACTCGTTGTATTCTCCATCGTAGCACTCTGGAGCCATGAATTCAGGGGTACCTTTAGCCTCTTTTTCTTTCACGAAATCACCATCCATAATACGAACAGCCAGCCCAAAATCTCCAAGTGTAACTTGCTTCCCATCACTAGCAACGAACACATTGTCACACTTGATGTCTCGATGAATGATCTTAGGGCTCTGGCTATGGAGAAAACACAAACCTTGAAGAATCTGTCTTCCCCAATTCTTGATACTCACTAAATCAACACCAACACCATTATGAATATACTTTTTCAAGCTGCCCGAGGGGAATAACTCCGTGATCATGTTCAAAATTTTGGACTCTGAATCAAACCAATAATGGTAACACTTAATAGTTCTTTCATGGTTTAAGGACTTCAACAGAGTAGCTTCTTCAGCGATCAATTTTTCATCATCTTCATAATAAACTATTTGGTTCCACGCGATTTCAACTTGCTTAACACGATCCCATCCAATGTAGACTTCTTTGGAAGCGCCTCCACCCAACAACTGATCATATCTAATGTAGCTACCACAAGGAGATTTCTCTACAACTCTGTAGAACTCGTAATCCATTGTGCAACACTAACAATAACTCAAATTCATGTTTGAAGAAATTAAAAAATATGAGGTGATGAAAATAATGCTAAGGGTTACCAATATATATATATACACGTTATATAGTCCTAGTTAGAATTGGTTAGGAAAAACTAAAAACTTTTGTTTGGCGGTAAAGGCTTCCTTATTATGTATCCTCATTTGATTTGGATTGGGGAAAAAAGAAGAGATTAGGATTTGGAAAAGTTTCTAAATTCTTTATAAAAAATAATAATTAGATTAATTTATTTAAAACTTAATTAATCTTTCTATTTATTTTTACTTGTATTACTTTTGGCCTATCAAGAGAGCAACATATTTATTATTTGAAGAAAAAAACATCAAGAGAGCAACATATTTATTATTTGAAGGAAAAAACTGTAACACCCCGACTTTTTGGAACTCTAATTTAACTCGTACCTTCATGAAAAAACAAAGAGGGTGAGTAATAAATTAGAAATGATGTGGTATGTCATATTTTAAGTGTTCAAGGGTTGTATCTCAAGTTTTTAAGTTAGGTAAGTTGCAAAATAAAAGTTGGCGGAAGTTATCATAAGTTCCTTTTTAAATATTTCTCTCAAATTTGGGACAAATGTCTCGAAGGTTTTCTCCCAATCTATAAAGAGTTATGGGTCCTACGACCTAGAAAATCGAAGGTCTACGAGTATAGTTTCCAACGCATCAAACGGTTTGTTCATAGGACTTCAGAATATAGAGATATTCACGTTTTCGCGAGACTGCACAAGCAAGCACGTGAGGTAGGTCCCCTAAGTCGGTGGAAGCTTATAAGATAGCATCTTCTTTATTTTTCTTCATTCCAGCTCGTAAGAAACCCACAAATATCAGAGAATTACTCCTCAAATCATCCTTGCGTGTTCATGATCTCTTCTTGGCTCCTTATCGAAAATTGCCCTACGTCGCGAGCTCGTCGTTTTGGTATAGTTTTCATGGTGAATTGAGCGGTATAGCTCCGTGGAGGTTCTTGCAGTAGAGTTTTTTTCGGTGTTTTAATTTTATTCAAGTGTTCTGGGCATGTAAAGAAAGGTAGTAACCATCTTTTATTGGTTTATGGATACCTTAGCTCTTAGATAGTAATTTACGATAGTAATCCGTATCGATTGTCGAATTGTCATAATAATTCTTGTCCTTAATTACTGATTGATTTTACTTTTTTTTAGTGTTGTAGTGGTGCGGACAGAGTATTTTCAGCATAAATTATAAAAGAAAAGGTATGTTAAGGCTATTCCCTTCGTTCGGCATGTTTCCTTAGAGCTTGGGAGTGATATAATAGGATAGTTAATGTTGGTGATCTTGTAGATGTAATTGTGAGTGGTTGGCTAATTGAGTGGTTATAAACCCTCATTTTAGGGACTCATAATCTGTTAAGAACGACCTAAGTTAGGAACTACTTGGAGACTATCCATATATATTGTTTAAAGCTAAATTGTTCGCCTTTAGCCTATTCAATTGTTTGTTGTCGCCCTTGGGGCTATTGTTGTTAGTTATTGAGCTATGAACTGCCTGTGGGGGCTGTGATGTTGTCTAAGAGGATTATGTTACTGCCTAAGAGGGCTATGTGTTGCCCACGAGGCTATATTGATGCCAAAGAGTGTTATGTGTTGCCTACGGGGCTACTTTGACGCCAAAAAGGGCTATGTGTTGCCTACAGGGCTATGTTGATGCAAAAGAGGGCTATGTGCAGCCCACAGAGCTATGATGTTGCCTAAGAGGGCTATGCGCTGCCTACGGGGCTATATCGTTGCCAAAAAGGTCTATGTGACTTCTTACAAAGACAAGGGGCTACCGATAGGGGTATGTAGGTTGATTTGTCACCTTATGGGCTTATGGGGGCCTAGGTAGGTGGTGTGTTGTTTGTACCTGCCGAGCTTATGGGGGCTTGGTTAGGTTATTGTTTGATAATTTATTTGTATTTTTAGATTCAGTAGTGGGTTAGCATGCTTATCTAAATTTTGATTTTCTTACCTGATTGCTTTTGGTATATTATGATACTTGCTCATTTAGTCTATAGCCTTTCATACTCTGTACATTATTTCGTACTGACGCCCCATTGCCTGG
>JAJONR010006500.1:0-36971 GCA_029582245.1 Solanum etuberosum
ACTGCTATCCCCCCACAACTTCCTATAGCCTCCATATGTATCTCCCCCATCCATCTGTTAAAAAAAAGTTGTTCAACTAAATTAGAATCTGCCCCATCTAGCTTAGTTTCTTGAATTACATGAATATCTCCCCCCCACTGTTGTAATAAGTTTCTTACAAGACATCTCTTGTTCTCCTTGTTAAGACCCCTGACATTCCATGAAAGAATTTTTATTTTCATTGATAACTTAAGGAGTAGTTTCCCCCCCTGCTCCTAGACTCTTCGTCTTTGAAGTTCATGTCAAAGACCAGATTTCTAACCTCTTTAGGCACTGAGTCTTTGTTTTTTATTAATTTGTCGCCCTTGTGTTGTTGTTGCTCCTTACCCCTCTTCTCGTCCACCTTCATGAATAAACGAAAAGCAATTTTTTCACAACCTGTGAAAGCTGCCCCGAATCGCTGACTGAGTTTAATAACATTGGAATGAACCCAAAGCGTTGCCTTGTCCTCTATGTAGCCCTCCCCCTGTAATTCTTCATTGTTAAGTGGTGTAGGGTCATTGTAAACAGTTAGATGCCCAGTGTCGCACCCCCCCAAGTTATCTCCTCCGAGGTCTAAAGGTAAAAAATCCTCCCTTTCCATTTGTCATTGTGCTGTTGCATGTTGATATTCAGAAGTTTGCTGGACTCTGGTGGCAAAATAAAAGCCTCTTCCCTGTCTACTGAGGTGGTGGTCATTCGCATGGCCTCTTCTACATTATCTCCAAAGGGAGAATAGCTTTCAAGGAGTAATCCTTGCCCAGTTCTACATTAATGAAATCAGTAAAAGGTTCCACAAAATGTTTTTGATAAGTCTTAAAAGACTGAGTCCTTTGAGCTGAAGGCCGAACAAGATTTAATGAGATACTTGGCCCAGCAGAAATAAAGATATGACCCAAAGGCTCCTTAGAATTAAATGAGCCATCAGAAGGGGTCCCACTAGTCACATCAATCCTTATCTCTTTTTTTCTCTCCCCTTCTATAAAGTTAATACTTGATGTAATATCCCTTTCAGACCCCTAGGTTATCATATGAATAGTCTCTTTCTCCTTCATGGGTTGTGGCAGACTGCCACACTCTTCCCCATAGACATCCCTGACATCTCGATTATTGTTCTCATCCACCCCACTCCTTCTGTACCTCGCCGGTGATTCACACCAAACCGGCAACGAGAAGGTATAATCTCCATCATCTACTTCGACTGTGGAAGGGATCTGCTCTCTGGGTCCTTTAACTCGAATTCTTGCCCATCTAAGATGATTTTTGAGTTCAGTTTCCTCCTCGTTTTCGATCCAACCGCCGCATTTTTCCCCAATCTCCTTCATCACTTTTTCTGACCATAAGTGCAATGGAAGCCCTAAAATCCTAATCCAAAACCAGTCGAAAGTTTTGTGATCTGGAAAAGCACCCGCCTTTGGAGACCACCATTCTAACAAAAGCCTGCTTCCTTGTCTTCTCTAATCCCCCAACAGGATATGCTCAGCAGCTTTTCTGGATTGGAATTCAAACAAATATTGGACTCCATTCATATCATAGACCTGAAGATTTTGAGCCCCTTTCCACATCTGTTGAGCCCATTTTCTCACGTCATTCCTAGTGGGTCATGGGACTAGGCATCTGTTGAGAAGATCATTCCCCTCTATTTTTGAGGCTTCTTTTAGGGTCACTTGCTCCATGTCTATTTCAGACTCTCTCTGAGTCTATTTACTTTTATGCAAGGCTTCTTTGAAGCTCCCCTTTCCCTTGATGTACAGAGATGAAGCATCTCTAGTAGTATTTATTGCACCTTGTACTCCTGTATCTCTATTAATGAAGTTTTCAATCCTAGTCACAAGACCTCTCCAACCTTCATTAAATTTGTTTTCTGGCATGATGATGACTGCTCTTGTTTGGCCATTAACCGTAATAACCGAAATGAATCTGCCATATTTGTTGAACTTTAAAGAGCAGTAAATGTTGGTAGAGATAACTCTACCCTTCCAAGATTTAAAGGTTCTTCCCTTTATGGCAGTAGCTTCTTTCAACCTTGTGCATAACCAAAAAAGAGCTCCTTTGCTCAACACCATCCTCCTCATCTGGCTTTTTGAACTTTCCACCCAGTCATACCAAGTCTCCGAGCAAGATTTGGACTCAGTTAGATCATAAGACTTGCCCCGTAATCTGAAATAGATTTGATTATCCATCAATGAAAAAAGGCTGAGAAAAAAAGAAGGTAAAGAGGAGCTCCAGTGATCGAATACCACCGGAGTAAGGGTTCCAAAGGCCCTGAAGGGACCTTTAGTGTTGTGCCTTGGGAATAGTGCCTGGGAGCATTATTTTTCTTGGTCAGAGGTTATGCTTTATGTCAAGGAAATTTTGCCAACTTAACTTGGTTGTGGAGATATTCTCAGGAACCTCAAGCTTACTGGGTGGACATAATCAGAGCTAAATATGGTGAGGATAACAAGTGGATAACAAAGGAGGTAAACTCTCTTTATGGAGTGAGTTTATGGAGATCCATAAGAATACTTTGGCCTCTGATGAAGGCTCACACCTCTATCAGGGTAGTTAATGGTTGTAGAACATCTTTTTGGGAGGATAAATGGCTTGCTAATTCTTGTTTGAAAGATCTCTTTCCAAACATCTATAGCCTGGATCTACAGCAAGAGAAAACAGTAGAAGGAGCATGGTCAACACAGGGATGGAACTTCTGGTTCAGAAGAAATTTGAATGATTGGGAAGTGGATATAGTAGTTGAGTTGTTCAGAACCCTGGAAGAATTCAAAGGCACAAAGGAAGGTCCTGATAGACTTTGGTAGAAAATGGACAGTAGAGGATGGCTTCAGAGTTAGTTCAGCTTATAAGCTTCTTAATAGAGACCTTCAACAGATAGACAACTGGCGTTGGAAGAGCATATGGAAAGTTGAAATACCCTATCGAGTAGCATGTTTCAGCTGGTTATTAGCCCGGGAGGGGGTGTTGACACATGACAACCTTACCAAGAGAAATTTCAACCTTCGCTCAAAGTGCTAATGTGTGGTGAAGAAACTAAGATAGTCAGCCATCTATTCCTAAATTGTAGGATCACAGACATGCTATGGAAGATCTTCATTAGCCTCAGAGGTATTGGTTGGGCAATGCCAAGAAAGTTTATTGAGGTCTTACTCAGCTGGGAAGAAGCAGGTACAGGATTGACACACAGAGATAGATGGAGGATTATCCCGACTTGCATTTGGTAGACAATCTGGAAAGAGAGAAATTCCAGATGTTTTGAAGATATTAGCAGTTCAGTTCAGACGATTAAGTTGAACTGCTTTAGACTTTTCTGTTTTTGGGTTTACCAGAGATACATAGAAGTTACTGCTTCAATGATAGACACCCTTATTTTTTTGTTAGGCTGATGAAGCAGTTTTGTTCTTCTTTTTCACTTGTAAATATGGGTTTTAGCACAACCTAGGTGCTGTATTGATAAATATATACAAATTGTTACCTTCTCAAAAAAAAAGAAAAGGATGGACTACTTTTGACATTGAAGGAAGGCATTACTATATTTTAGACTAAAGCTCTGTAAGTTGAAAGATTGGAGCTCAAATACTTGTGGAAACTTGGAGAAGAGTAAGAATTTGATACCGAGTCAAATTGTAGGCCTGGACAGTATTCAACAACAAAGATGTTTGAATGAAGAAGAGGCCATGTGGAAAGCTAATCTTTTTATGGAATTTGAAGACTATGCAAACAATGAAAGAGATAGTCTGGAGACAATGATTCAAAACACTATGGATAAAACAAGGGGATAAAAATACAAAGTTTTTCCAGAGAATTGCTAATGGTCATAAGAGGAATAACCACACTGACCAACTGGTAGTGGAAGGTGAGGACACTGTGGAGGCAACAAAATCTCTGTTCTGAGACTGAGGAGTGGAGACCATCTTAGAATATGAACTTTTTCCCAACTATTAATACAGAGGAACAACAGGAGTTGCAGACCTTTTGAGAAGACTGCGGTATTGGATGACGTCAAGCTATGTGTAGTAGATAAAGCCCTAGGTCCATATGGCTATACTATGGGATTCTTTATCAAGTACATGAGATTTTAAGGACTGATGTTATGACTGCTGTGCAGAATTTTCATTCCCAGGAAGTTTTTGAAAAAACTCTAACGCCACTTATGTGGCCCTAATCCCTAAAATGAATGGAGCTAAGGAATTGAGGGATTTCTGACCAATCAGTTTAATAAGGAGAATTTACAAGCTAACATCCAAGATCCTCTCACAAAGTTTGAAGAAAGTGATGCACAAATGGGTAAACACACAACAGAAATCCCTAAATGAATGGAGCTAAGGAACTGAGGGATTTCTGACCAATCAGTCTAATAAAGTGAATTTACAAGCTAACATCCAAGATCCTCACACAAAGTTTGAAGAAAGTGATGCACAAACGGGTAAACACACAACAGATGGCATTCATAAGAGGAAGGTAAATTACTGATGTTGTTTTCATTGCTAATGAGTGTATAGATTCCAAATTGAAAGAAAGGTTACCAGGCATCATGTGCAAGTTAGAGATTGAGAAAACTTATGACCATGTAAATTGGAATTTTTTGCTGGTAATATTGCGGAAAATGTGGTTTGGAGGCAAATGGATTAATGGATGATATTTTGAATAAGCACTGTCAGATTTTCCATTTTGATAAATGGATCCTTGGAAGGTTTTTTCCCTTCTCAAAGAGGATTGAGACAAGGTGACTCCTCGTCACCTGTCTTATTCATCTTAGCTTTGGAAGGATTGAATAACATGGTAAAGGCTACTCATAGAAATGGATGGATAAGGGGATTCAATGTGACAGAAAAGTAGACAGAGAGGGTGGAAGTTATACATCTTTAGTATGCAGATGATACTCTGATCTTCCGTGATGCATAGGAGTGACAATTGAAGTTTTTTAGAATCATACTTATTTTATTTGAAGCTACTTCAGGTCTCCACATTAATGGGAGGAAAAAACAAATAATTCTGGTAAATGAGGTGATAAGGATACAACAGTTGGCTGGAATTCTGGGTGGAGAAATAGGAAGCATTCCAACTGTATACTTAGGAATGCCTTTGGGAGCCAAAAGCAAGTCCAAAGATCTTTGGACTGGTGTACAGGGAAGATGTGAGTAATGGTTAGCTAGGTAGAAATTACAATATATATCTTTTGAGGTAGATTAGTTTTAGTTAACTCTGTCTTATGTTGTTGTTGTCTTATGCTTTGCCTACCTACTTGATGTTATTTTTCCTCTTCCTGGAAGTGTGGAGAAAACAATGGATGTTCTTAGAAGGAACTTTCTTTGGCAAAGAAACAAGGCGAGGCAAGGTTTTTTTTTTTTTTTGAGATTGGTAACTGTTTCTATTTCTTTAAATCAGTACATGGGTTGTACTGAAAACCATATTTACATAATGAACTCTAAAGGCATTGTCCTATCCCTATAATGAGTCTAAAACATCAATGATAGAGATAGTGTCATTAGAGTAGATCTGATTACACCAAAAACACAAAGTTAGAATGCAATTCAGTTTTCATTTAGTTAATGAGAAAACTTAACTATGGCCAAACAACAAGGAGGACTTGGAGCTAGAATCTAAGAAAACAAAATAAAAGTCTTCTGATGAAATGGCTTTGGGGATTCCCAAAGGAAGAGGAAACTTTATGGGACACTGTGGTGAAGGAAATATAGAAAGGAGGAATCTTGGAAGACAAAAAGGTGAACAATACTTATAGCACTAGTCTGTGGGAATCAATAAGAAACTTGTGGCTTGGGTTTTCAGAAAAACTTAGCTATAATGTGAGGATGATTGGTTGGGGTTTGACAACCTTAAGCAGTTGTACTTTGACATTTTCAACTTGAATCAGTGACACAGCCACTCTGAATGAAGTATGGTCCACATAGGGATGGAACCTGACCTTCAGAAGGATAATTTGTGTGGTTAGTTACAAGAAAAACATGCTTGAAACAGGATAACCTCCAGAAAAGAGGTTTCAAGTTTGAAACAGGTGCCATCTTTTTGGAACAAATCTAGAAACCATTAACCTTTTTTTCCCACTGCACTATTGTTTCATAATTATGAAATCTATTTCTGAATATGCTGTGAATTAAACGAACAATGCCTGAAGATACAACTTATTTGATGAGAAGCTGAGAAAGAAGGGGCATGTCAAAAGAACAGCAGAAATGGTGGAGAACTATTCTAACCTAATATGGTGGCTATTTTGAAAGAGAGAAATGTGAGATGCTTTCAAGATACAACCTACTATAAACAGAAGATTAAAAAAAAAACATGTGTATACTTTTGTTTTCTTCTTGGTCGAAAGAGGAATTAATTAGTGATGTAGAATCTCTACTAGACACACTTGAATACATGCTGATTTGATGAGAAGCTGGATCATTCTGTAAATATTTCAAGCACTATTCATGCGACATTTTAATACTTACCAGTTTCTCAACAAATAATATTATGGAATTCAGTTGCTAAATTCTCAGGAGTCCTTACAATGTGAACTTTCCTCATTGACCCGAAAGTTAAATAGTATATTCCGTATTTCTTATACGTGTTTAAGACTAAGTAAAACTGTCAATTTAAGTAAGCTGTATAATCCCACAAGTGGGGTCTGGGGAGGGTAGGATGTACGTAGACTTTACCTCTACCTTTATGGGGTAGAGAGGTTGTTTCCGATAGACCCTCGGCTCTAAGCTTGCTTACCTAGTTGGAATTATTATGAATTTTCATATCAGAAAGAGTCCAGAAAGTTATGCATTCCCCATTTCTATTGCCATGTTCCATATACCAGTTGAAGTTTTACCTTGGTCATTGTTGTCTGATTCAAAAAATATCTTGCGCCGAAATTTTTTACTAAACCCAAAATGGTAACTATATGTTGATTAAGTTCAGTTTAAGGAAATTGTCTATCTTATATGTATTTTTTCCTTTCCTCATCCTAAACAAAACTCTTCCCATTTTCCCAGGTACTTCACTGGCTAGTTTATTCTCCGAGAAGCAAAAGGAGTTCGACAACAAATTTAAGAAAAGCTTTATCCTATCTGATGAGGTATCAAAAAATTTATAATCTGTGTCCCAGATTATGTGACAAATTGCACTGACATTTAATTACCTATTTTAAGTTAAAAAATGAACTGTCAAACTCCTATATGTTCATTATATCAAGCACCAAGATTAGGAACATATTTTCAGTTTCTTACTCTCAAAAACTGTTGCAATTTGTGATGAAGGGAATGATTCTTTTGTGCAAGTTCCTCTGATATCCTTACCCCAATCTGCACCTGGGATCCAACGGAAGAGCATATATTATTTTATTCTTCTACTTGTAGTTCATGGGATGTGCATGAGTATGAGATATTTTAAACTAAATTTACCTTGTACCACCCAAATATTTGCAGTATAGACCTAGGTAAGTTACATTATGCATGTTATGAATGTGTAATTATTTTAACTGAAACTAACCCATGTTTTACTAGTAAATTTGCTGCATCGATCTAGGAAAGTATGCATACTGAATCAATTCAATGCTCCTAATGCAGTCAATGAAGTTACAAAGTTATTCTGTTTATATCGATACACGTCCAAAGTTTACTACTCCCTCCGTCCCATTTTATGTGAGGTAGTTTGACTTGACACGAAGTTTAAGAAAGAAATGAAGACTTTTAAAACTTGTGGTTCAAAATGAATGATAGAAATTTGTGTGGCTGTAAATCATTTCATTAAGGGTAAAATAGACATTTTATAGTTAAATTGTTACTTAATATAGAAATGTGTCATTCTTTTTGGGACTGACTAAAAAGGAAAGTAAGTCACATAAATTGGGATAGAGGGAGTATGTAATTTGATCACTTTGGACTGAATTCAATTTCAATCTGTGAATACTCTACAAGTTCTTTCAGATTGTAGAAAAAATATGAATGTCTCATGCTTCTTATAAAAAAAGGAATGACTATCAAGCTGATGACAAAATTGTACCACTTGTTGTATGCTGTATACTTGCAGTTGGAAGCCATTTCCTTGTATTAACTTCCATGATGCTACATCCCTCTCTCTATATATAATGCAGAACTGTTTGTCTTATCTTTTCAGCTTGGTTTGGATCCTGTGACTGTTGGTAAGGCTGCTCTTGGAAACATGTTGGGTGGGATTGGATACTTCTTTGGCCAGTCAAAGATTTCACTTCCATCAACCTCCACAGTAAGAGATCCTAGTAGTGATTCCCTGCTATTTTAGAAAACTCGCGGCATGTGCAATAACCCAATGACCAGTGTTAGATAACTCTATTTTTCTCTTATATGCAAGAAAATATCTAGATGGCCGAATTAGGAAGTTACTCTAGTAACTATACTCTTTCTCTTCTATGCTTGTCAAGCAAGAATATTCCGGAAATACCACATTTGAGAGTCACGTTAATACCACATTTGAGAGTCACGTCAGTCAGTCTATGATGGGAGGATTTTAGGAATGGTGCTATTAGTCTCAAGTCGCTTGACTTGAGACTAAAGTTGACTAGAGGAGAGGATACATTGCTGAAATCTTGAAAATAAAGAGTTTCAAGAAGTATAGATGAGGACACCTACTAATGTTCATGTTCTCATCTCCAATTGCACACTTCTTGAGGGGCAAATAGCAGAAAATGTTCTAGTTAAAACTTAAAACTAATTGCAAAAATATTTCTTCATGCTAAAGTTGCAATATCATAACTTTTGACATCCAATGTCACTCACCTTCCCAAAAAGGATGAAAAATGGAAGAATTCCCTGAACTGCCATCCAGTCAAGTTGCCATTTGTTTCTTGTTTCCTTGGCTTCAGGAATCTAATGAGGGAACTCACATAAAATTGGCTTCCCTGCACCACCCCAAGTATATGCTTCAAGAATTTGGATGTACTGATGAATAATATGCTAAGTTGATAATTGGTGCAACTTTTACTCAGGACTAGTACCTGGTCGCAAAAGTTCTTTGAATGTCCAAAGCACTTCTTGAAGTTGTATTATTTTCACTCTTGGTGTCCTTCAGTTGTTTGTTCAATAATCATAACCATTTGGATGTATAATAAAGTTCTACAATGGCTCCTGACTCGTACAGCTTAATTCTGGAGATAATTCTGTCTTATACTGGCCTGCTGAGCTATATACAGCAGTTCCAAGTCGTCCCTTCTTCCCAAGGGGCTTCCTATGGGACGAAGGTTTTCATCAACTGCTAATTTGGTCAGTCACTTGTTCGTTTTTTTATTTGTTTTCTACTTCTTAAAAATAGTATTTTAGCTGGTTTCTAGTCCCTTTGATTAGCACTTATAAGGGAAATCTTGAAACAATCAGGCGTTGGGATATATACATTAGCTTGGATATCATTGGACATTGGCTAGATCTGATGAATATTGATGGATGGATTCCGCGCGAGCTTATCTTAGGTGCTGAATCCTTGAGGTAATACATGGTGGATCCCATTCAGCTTAGTTAACTAGTTCATAGTTTTTCTAGTAATCTCATCTGAAACTTCTATGTGGTCAACCTTGCAGTAAGGTCCCAGAAGAATTTGTTCTTCAGCATCCAACTAATGGAAATCCACCGACACTGTTTTTGGCCTTGCGAGGTATTTATTTCTCTACCTTTTCTTCGGAACTTTCTTGAGAAGATAACCATCTCTTATTGGAATAGCTATAGCTGACTACATGTAATTATATTGTCTTGTAAAGTTAGTATTGGTTGATAGTCTGTTTGTTGTTAGTGAGCTGTTAGCTTAGCTTAACAGTTTGTTAGTGGTTAAATAGCTCCTGTTATTAGTTAGTTAGTTTCTGCTTAGCTGGCACCTAGCTTTCCAACAAAGATGAAGAAGCTTTGGGACTCAGTGCACTTGTGGAGTGAAAGAGAATCTGCACAAAGCAGAACAGGACAGGAGATTCATTCAGTTCCATTGGGACTGAATGAGGTGAACACAATTGTGAGAGGAAGTATCCTCATGATCCACTGCCTTCGATGGCACAAGCCTTTTCCCTGCTAGTTCAGGATGAGAAACATGGGGAGATGAGGCCCTCAAATGAGCTTGTTGAGTGTACTGCTTTGAATTTCAATACACATGGAAATCCAAATTTCAGGACAAACCATTCTGCCAATAGCAGCTCCTTTGGCTGTCTTTTGGGCCTTCACGTGGCCCCAATTTTCTCCTCTGTTGGACTTGGACTTGGACCATGAAATACGTGTACTCGTGTAGCACTTAGCCCACTCCTTGCTATAATTGTTAGGCTCATTCTTGAGTTTTTCTTCCACGATAAGCATCTTCTAGATTTCCTTTTGAACTCTGTCAACCTTTAATGCAAGTATGCCACTGTGGATGCTATCAAGTCTTCTTCCTTATTTGAAGATCTTGCAAAACACAATAGATACTATAACTTAGTTATTTGGTGATGGAGCTAACAAATAACATATTAACATCAATGTTATCAAAAGCGAAAAGCTCAAAAAACTCTTGAGGTATGTTGGGGCTTTAAGCGCAAAACACAAATAAAGTGTGGACTTTATTGATAAAAGGCACAAATGGAGAAAAAAATACAAATATGTATGTGTAGTCCAGGATTAATAATTACAAGCATGAATAATAAATATATGGACAAAGAACTTGAAAAAAATTATGATAAAGTGAAATATCAATTGTTTGGTGTCACATCTTCAGGATCACACTCATTGGCAAGGAAAAGTATGCCATAGAGCTTTGATGACGACACTGAAGCGCCCATAAAGCGAGGCTAAACACTCAACATGTTTTGCACCTCGCTTTAAGGCTTAAGCGCGCCTTTGAAACACTGGTTAACATGAAACTCGGGCACATGAAGAATGCATGATAATGTAATATCAGGTGCACAAACAACAGAAACTGTTCCAGAGATGGGGGGGTTACAGAGCCATTGGCTATTCTGACATAATTCATGTTAGGACTAAAATAGTAATTTTGTAAGTGTTTAGAGGAGCCTGTCATGTGTCTATTATTACTAGAATTAACAAATGAAGAATCAAGGTGAGCATTAAAGGCAATACCTGATTGCACATAATTAGATGTGGCAGCAAAAGGTGAGTCAAGTTTGGTCAGGAGTCTGTGAAAATGCTGAATTTCATCTGAAGATAGTTTCTCCCTAAGAGGCTCTCCTGGATGTCTCCACATTTTCTAGAATATAAGCCAAACCCCTTAATGGACCTACACATATTCCCCCATGATATATGTTGGTATGCTGTGTAGTTTCCAACATGACTCTTGTATGCCTTGGTTTTCCACAATAATCATACTGTATGTAACTTTTATCTGAAGTGCTCAGCTATTGATTGTTCAGGAGAGACAGTTAACCCTGATTTTTCAGTTGATGCTTGATGCATTATGACACCTCATCGGCTCTCTTCTTGTTGATCGGAGGAGTATGCATTCTAGGAACCAAGAATTTGAATTCTAATTTGATCATACACCCTTTCCTTTTAAACTAATTTTTGACAGAAAACTGCATCATCGGTGCACTCTGCTTGGAGATCCTGGTAATAGTCAATGTCCGGCAATAATTCAATTAAGGCGGAAGAATAATCGGTAGAAGAATATACCTTGCTTAGTGACATGCGTTTTGTTTTTAATCTCAAAGATCTGGCCATCATTACCCCTGCGAGAATGAGTGCCCTAGTTCAGTTTCAAAATAAAAAAAATAAAAAATAAGTGCCCTAGTTGAATTTCAGATTTTTTCAGCAGTATCAAGCAATAAATATTGCTTAGAGATTCAGATCTGCTTTCAACAATGTGTATCTTCTTAATATTGTAGAGCTTGAACATATTCTTGCACTTTCCTCGAGTCTGAGAAACAACTTGCTAACTATATGACAAATTTTCAGCTTACCACCCATTTGCTGCAAGTTCTGCTCTATCTATCTCAACATTTTACGCATTGCAGCTTAATTGGACCCCAGTTTTCTCCATCTGTCCATAACAAAGTCTGGTTAAACAATTTTTTGAGTGGTGTGGTGGAACAGTAATCATAGTAGTTACTCGTTTCAGATCTGATCTCCAAGCTGAAGAAAGAAAAGTTTGCTGCAACTGAGGCCAGGGATATCTCTGTCTTCTTGGATCGGGCATTTGTCCGCCTTGAAGCATGGTTCAAATGGTTTAACACAACTCAAGCCGGTAAGTTTCCTCTTTTGTGAATTTTATTTACGAAAGGTCCATGTTTTACTGTTTTTACTAGTTAATAAGCTGGGAATGTGATGTTACTAGTGACTAGGTATCAGTCTAACTTCGGTTTGTTTATAAATATTTTCTGAAACAACATTTAAGAAGATAGCCTTCAGTTTGCCAGTGATCTTAAATTTGTCTAATTCCCAGGTGTAGAATTAGTGGTGACCATGATTTACATTTGTCAGCTTTATTCCATTTGTTTCCGCTGTTAAGTTTGTGCCATTAAGTATTTCAGAACTGACAATGTGTGTTTTGATTGGTACTGGATAAGTTTGAAATATTGTTGTCGGTTCAAATGGAAAACATGTCAAAACCGATATCACTTACCAATGTAACCTTCAAAGCCTTAACATCTTGATAAGCTTGATATTATCTTTTATTTTACTCCATCAAAACTGTATCAATGAGACCCCACTTGGGATTACACTGGATTTGTTGTTGTTGTTGTTGTAAAACTGTATCAATGTAACAATAACCTTCAAGCTTGCTGCTGATGGTTGGCAGATAAGTCTTTGGAAGCTGAACTTTGGACGTTGCAATCTTCTTTGTAGAAGTGTTTAAATCTGCAGTAGCAGTAGTACCAGTAGAAGAGGAAAACTTTCCCATTGAAAAAAAAAACGTTTTTACCACTTCATGTAATGAAAATTATAAAATACTTCAGCAAGGTTTTGCATCAAAAGGAATCGATGTAAAAGCTATCAAGTCTTGATGGTGAGGTGGGAAAAAATGTTTTGGCTTAATCTACGGAGCTCATGCTTTTCCCCAGATTTTTGAACTACACGCTTTCCTTTTCCTGATCTTCTATTTGAGTTGAATGTGATTGTTTCTTACCTGTTAAGTTTTTCAATTTCAGGAAAGGAAATGGGTAGCTATTACTGGCATGGAAGAGATACTGCAACGACCCGTGAACTAAATCCTAAGGTTTTGATCTAAAATATGTCTATGCTGAAAACTTCTCTACTGATGTACTTTTATTTCCTTTTTCTTGAAAGCTGATAGGTAGTATCATTTCATGGGTAATTTTCATTCTCCTCTCGTCACATACAATTTCTGAAATCTTGGAGGACCTATATTAGATCCCTAATCACTCAATAACAAAACCTTGTTTTTCTTTTTGTAATTATTATTTATGTGGACCAATAAATGAGATGTGTAGAGAATAAGCTAGAGAAGAAGTAACAAGTTTGGCAAAGAACGAGAGCAATGTCTTTCAGCTCTGCAATATTTATATTATGCAGACCCTATTTACAATGATCTAGTTAGATTGTAAATCACTTAGCTTCACATGTTTCTAGATAGTAGATAGCCTAATAGAGATAGCTATGGGGATACCACATTGAGAAATGTAAATAATGTTTGCGTCTTTAACCTATAAAAGGATATATGCAGAAGACATCTTCTCTTGTTTCTCTCAGTTCTCTCTTCCTTGTTTATTTCTCACATGGGATCAAAGCATTTACAATCTTTGTGAAAAATATGAGTAGCTTCTGCCTCTGGTGGGAGGCCTTATGCTGCCTGCATGAACTGACTTTTCCATTCTTTCACAATTAGTATTGTCTCTTTTCACAACCAGTTCTCTCTATCTATTCTATGGACTTGAAGAAGATTACTCACAATCAGAACTCATAATGAATCGCAAGAATTTGAGGCTTTTGGGGAATTTTAGGGAAAAAACTGGACATTAGGAGGAAGTCAGAAATCTTGTTATTTCAATCGGAAGAGTAAATTAGTGAAGATTTCAAGAAGAAGAAAAAGATTCTTTGTATTTCTTGATGAATATACAACTCATGAGAATGGGTACTTATGCAATGAGTCCTAAGACAAATTAAAGAGAGACAATATCACAAAAATATGAGTAGCTTCTGCCTCTGGTGGGAGGCCTTGCGCTGCCTGCATGAACGGAGGTTTCCATTCTTTCACAATTACTATCATCTCTTTTCACAACCAGTTCTCTCTATCTATTCTATGGACTTGAAGAAGATTACTCACAATCAGAACCAGATGGCATAATGAATCGCAAGAATTTGAGGCTTTTGGGGAATTTTAGAGAAAAAACTGGACATAACAAGGAGGAAATCAGAAATCTATTATTTCAATTGGAAGAGTGAGTAAGTGAAGATTTCAAGAAGAAGAAAAAACTTCTTTGTACTTCTTGATGAATATACAACTCATGAGAATGGGTACTTATACAATGAGTCCTAAGAGTTAAGACTAAATAAGGAGAGACAATATCACATAATCAATTGTAATCCATTACATTCAACACAAATTACAATATCATTCTACTCCTGTAATTAAGCTATCAGATCAATCAACACTCCCCCTCAAGTTGGTGCGAAAATGTCGCAGATGCCCAACTTGCATACCAGTGTATGAAAAGTCTGTTTGTTGAGGCCTTTGGTAAACTCAATAGCTAGTTGCTTTTCCGCTGACACATGGACCAAACTCAAGATACCACTCGTAACTTTTTCTTTGATGAAGTGTCGATCAATTTCAACATGCTTTGTTCGGTCATGTTGGACTGGATTTAGAGCTATAATGATTGCAGTCTTCTTGTCATAATACAAGGAAAGTTCCCTTTTCCAGACAATCTCAATTCCTCTAGTAGCTTTTGTAATCACAATTGTATAGTAACTGGATGTAGATCTTCTGTCATATAGAGATCTAGCCCAATCCGCATCTGTAAAGGCTTCTATTTGGAGAAAAATAGACCTTCCCCTGGAGACGACTTCAGATACCGCAAAATGTGAAAGGCAACTTGCATATGAAAATCTCGGGGATCATGCATGAACTAACTCACCATACTAACTGAATAGGCTATGTCTAGTCCAATGTGAGAGAGATAAATGAGTCTTCCAACCAGCCTATGATATATCTCCTTATCAACTGACTCCAACTCCACTCTGTAATTTGTGGTTACTTTCAATGGATGATTCTGCTGGTTTGCAACCTGTCATGCCAGTTTCTTTCAAGAGGTCAAGAATATACTTCCTTTGAGAAATAAAGATTCCTCCTTTTGATTTAGCAACCTTGATTCCCAAGAAGTATTGCAGTTTTCCTAGATCCTTGATCTCGAATTCTTGTGCCAACAACTTCTTCAATCGGGTTATCTCCTCTTTGTCATCTCCTGTCATTACTATGTTATCAACATAAACTATGAGAAGATTGTGTTTACCTTTTGATGTCTAATGAAGAGGGTGTAATCAACATTGCTTTGCAGAATTTGGCAAACCAAGCTCTTGGAGATTGCTTCAGCCCATACAAGGCTTTCGAGGGTGCATAGTGTTTAGAAGCCATGCCATCAGAAGGGAATTATTAGAATTCACGGAAGATATCTGCCAGAACTTAGATGGGAAGGGTCAGAATAGTCCTGTGACCCGAGATCTGGAAATATTTTTTGGGAGAAGTCACCGGGAAGTTGTAGATCCGGCCGGAAAGTTAGCTTCCGCGCCAGGACCCTAATTCTGGGATCAGGAAAAATAATAAACTGGTAGGTATAGGCTCGGAATGTTCCAGTGACCCCAACAGGAAAAACAAATCCAATAGGAACTGACCAGAAGGGGACTGTGTTGCGGACAACCAACCAAGAGAGAGAAAACTCGACCTCTTTGGTAAAAATGTAACCCTAGTGCTGCACGGTAGATAGGTCACCTCATAAAGACGTCAATGGCTCTGATACCATGAAGATTTCAAGAAGAAGAAAAAGCTTCTTTGTATTTCTTGATGAATATACAGTCCATGAGAATGGGTACTTATACAATGGAAAACAATATCACATAATCAATTACATTCAATACAAAATCATTCTACTCCTATAATTAAGCTATCAGTGTAAATCAACAGTAAGGAAGAGGCAACCGAAATGAAAGAGCACCCAAGGGCTGGGTGACTCTGTTAAATTATGATAGTAGAAACATCAAGGAAAATTTAGGGCGACTCTTAATCGCAGGACTTGTTAAGGGTTTGGTCTAGAAATTGGGAGTAGTATCTTGCCTTTATGAACGGGATACTCTTTTCTTGTCTAGGTTCTTTTTCCTTTTGGGTAAGATATACTCATTTTGTAAGGGTTGCATCCAGGGATGCTCTTATTTATTAAATAATAATATACCTAACAAAAAATGAGCTAGACATCTTCCGGAGCATGAACAAAATTAAGCATAGGATAGAACAAATAAAGGATCAGTGTAAAGATAATGGCATAAAGAACAAGTAACATGTTAAATGGAATGTTTTATCTCCCTAAGTCATTCCTGCAGCTGATATACTTTGCTTCATGCATGAATTGACCATAGAACCTACCATTTTTGGCTTCTGCAGACCTTATCTTCTGGACTGGATGATTATCCACGTGCATCTCACCCAAGTGAAGATGAACGTCACGTGGATCTTAGATGCTGGATGCATCTTGCAGCAGATTCCATGCACTCAATAGCAGAGCTTCTGAAGATGGATAAAGATATCAAAAAGGTATAATAAATACACAAGTTTCTTAAAGCATCATTGTCTTGCAAAATTTGCTGAGTCCTGCAATAACTCTTGCAGGAGTATAGTTCAACTGCAAAGCTTCTCTCAGATTTTGAACTTCTTAACAAGGTACAATATCTTCTAATTTCTAAGCATTCTTATTTTCTGATGGTATAAAGTTCTCTTAGTTGGCTGTAGCACCATCTGGAAGGGTTTTATCATTGACTTGTAACTGTATAGTAACAGGGTAACTGCTGCACCTGTTAAAGTGTCTGTAACACTTATTGGATATTAAAATTTATCTCAAATGTTCTTCTAATGTTTCAGATGCACTTAGACACTGCAAATGGAGCTTATTGTGATTATGGAAATCATACAGAGAAGGTATGTGGTTTATCATATTAACATGTTTGACCATCGTCTGGGGGCAGAGTATGCATAGTTTATTGTAAATGATGATTGGTGCGGATTTTATTCGTGCTTGCTACATTCCAAACATGATCAGGTTCGTCATGGTCTTATCCATGATTAGTTCATTGATAGTGTTGTCTGATGTATTTGAGTGCTGTTTTACCTTACTTAGCACATTGCACTTCAGAAAACCTAGGTGGGTTTTATCAGGCGAACAGTGAATCCCAAGGTAAAGAGATATGCATGTAAATGTCTGAAACCTATATGAATGAATCTATCAATCAACTTTGTTCCCTATACCCAAATTGAGGAAACCTGATTTAGAAGCATTCTCTTAACCTCATAGTGCAAATCAAAATAATTATCTTGAAGCATCTCAAGCTTAAATTCAAAGGAGCCTGTAGTAAATGTTTCTGGAGGAGAACATAAATCGAGTCTTTTCTCTTACAAGCAAAAGTGAACTAATAAGAAACCTACTTGAGTCCTTAATGACAATTTTAAGTTGGAAAGGACCAAGTACAATTGATGTTCCAATAGGTTTCAACACAGTGTTTCCCGATTTTTAAAAATATACGTTGATTCATCCATTTAAGATATTTCTCACCCCCCCCCCCACCCCCCCACCCCCTCAAACACACACACAAAACAAAATTCAATCCTCTGTCCCTGTGGTTGTGGGTTATGGGCCATGAGAAGTGGTGCATCTTCATTTCTCGACAACACTCTTTGCCTTTCAGGTTCAATTAACTTGGAAAATAGTGGAGACTGGTAGCAACTACCCAAGGCGAGAGTTCGTACGAGAAGTCCTAGAGAAACCTGTTCTACAACTGGTTCCTCATCTTGGTTATGTTAGCCTTTTCCCATTTATCCTCAGGCTTATTCCACCTGTAAGTCTTTTAGCATTGTTTCAGCAATATAATAATTCCAGTTGTTTAACTCTTGATTTGCTTTTATATTTATATTCAACTTTTTTGGCTAGATAGTGGCAGTAAAATGCTCTATTCTTTCTTCCTTTTTTGGCATCTATTGTTTGATCTGGTCATTTTGAATTGCTCGTGCATTCTTATAAAATTCAGGACTCATGGATACTCGAGAGTCAGCTTGACCTCATCTCCAATAAGAGCATTTTGTGGACTGATTTTGGGCTGAGATCCCTATCCAAAATAAGGTGATGCAATTTCTGATATATGTGCTCACTATACTAGTGTATTACTATGATACTATCTATTCGTAGTTTCTTCATTAAGAAAATCTGAAGAAATGTTATTTCTGTTTTTTTTTTTTTGGGTTGTGCCAGCTCCATGTATATGAAACGGAATACGGAGCATGATCCTCCATATTGGAGAGGGCCTATCTGGATACCCTTGAATTATTTGATTGTTTCGTCTCTTCATCACTACTCTCAAGGTACGAAATGAACAACAAAAATCTTACTTTAGATACTCATTTTCCTTGGTAAATGCTTATTCGTACCCCGTGCTTCTTTGGTCATGGACACGTGTCATGTCCTGCATTCATTGGTTTGTGTAAATACTAGGTGCAGGTAAGTTTTTCACCCTCGATCCTTCCTGATATCCTTATGTTAATTTATTTTTGTTTCAACTTTTGAAGAGCCTGGACCATACAGAGAAAGAGCCAAAACCGTCTACAATGAATTGAGGAGCAATTTGATAAGGTACTGGTGTTCTCCCTCCTGAAACTGTTCCTTGATATTCTTAATACATTAGGGTGGCTGCTCAGATCTGTGGTATATACTTGATAATGTTTGCATTTTTAACGTCACAGAAATATAGTTGGGAACTATAAACGGACAGGGTACCTGTGGGAACAATATGATCAGAAGAAAGGTAAAGGGAAAGGTGCACGCCTGTTTACTGGATGGACAGCAACTGTGCTATTGATCATGGCAGAAGCTTACCATGAAGTTTAGTATCACCCTAGTGTAGCAAAAGCAATCATTTTATTGAATTCAGACGTATACAACTACTAGATAATCCATCTCCAAAAAAAATACATTTTACTAAAGAATTTGAAGGTAACTTTGATTCCCAAAAGAGTTATCTTGACATATTCCAAATGTGAAACTGGGAAGAGCAATACTTGCCATGATGTGCCAATTTAGTTCATCTTACATAATTTATTCAGTATGGTGAGGATTCATCATGAATTGAAAAAATTACATAGTAAGGCAAACATGTGATGTATTTACTATACACAATTATAGTTTATTAGAGTGAGTTAGGGTTTTATAGTAAATTTTTAGCTCATCTCTTGCTCGCTTCTTCCTCTCTCTCTTTCTTCTCTCGCTCACCTCTGTCTGTGCCATTGACAGAATACAATTTTATTAGATATGACAATGATACAAATATAAATTGTAACAGTCAATAATACAAATACGAACTGTCAACAGTACAAAGATTTTCAATGATAAAAAATATAAATGAGATATTTCAATTATACATATCCTTGTTTATGATATAAAACATAAATGGTATATTAATTTCAATGATACTAATAAAATGGTAACCTTTTTAATGCAATAAATGGTAACAAATACAAGTATAAACACGCAAGGCAACAAATACAAATATGTATACATATACAAACACGCATTGTAGCACATAAACACAAATATGTAAGGCAATAGATGAATAGAAATATATTTTTTATAGAGTACAACATTGATTCAATTGTATTTGTTGATACAATTATATTTGTTAATACAAATTATTCGCTAATACACTTGATACAATTAATTTGTATCAACGAATACAATAGTTTTTTATACAAATTGTGTTCGTTGATAAAAAATTATACTCGTGGATACATTTCATACAATTGATTTGTATCAATGAGTACTATAGTTTTTTATACAAATTGTATTCATTAATACACTTGATGCAATTGATTTGTTTAAACAAATACAATTTTTTTTTTTAAATACAAAATTGTATTTTGTTAATACACTTGATACAATTGACTTGTATCAACAAATATAATAATTTTTTATACAAATTAATTGTATTAATAATACAATTATCGACCAAATATACATTTAATATCAAATATACAATTGAATACATTTGATAAATTTGTATATCTCACACCTCTCTCCTCCTATTGACATGTAGCTACAAATTATAATTAAGCAAATTGTAGCTTCTCAAATTAAGTCCAAACTATATTCATTTTTGAAAGTTTCCCCGTAAAGAATGGCATAGGTTGAATCAAAACAAAGGAAAGGACAAGTTTCTTTTTATTTCCCGTCTCTAATAAAAGGGGACATTCATTTACGTTCTCCTGTTTCACATTCACAAACTTAAAAAAGATACAATACTCAATTTCCACATGACAATATACAGAAAGAAAAATGTTCATCTGAGAAGAAAAATGATATAATATACATTCTGCTCCTAGAGCTGATCAGCTGCCTTAAAAACATAACAGCTCTAGAGAAAAATGATAATCAACATTACACAGACATCTCTCCATCTTCACCGGAATACAAAGTTGCATAATTGCTACATTAGAGTTTTACTGCCGACTTCAACAACTGAGGTGATGATGCTGAATTCCACAACCTAACACCATGAGCCTGTGCAAATTCAAAACCACGGCGCCCTGGGCACAAGTGCATAAGAAATCACTTCTTAGATCTAGTATCTCTGCTCATGAGTATGCACAGACGGAGAAGTTACAGAGGATCTCTTGCTCTTTTGCCTTCTACTGAAGCAAATATACATTAGTCGCATCATAATCAACTATGGGTGTGTAGTGGGTTCCCATGAAATGAGCTGCAGACATTATAAATTAACCACATATGTAGTGAGGGCTAAAGCAAAGTCAGTCCATGCTTGGGGCATCCCAATCAAAGTCACAGGTCCTTAGTAGCATATCACCTTGTCACTAACCAACCTGGTTTATATAAAGTATCTTTCTTAAAATCGCGACCTGACACGGAGGTTGACTCACCTTGACGACGAAAGCACTGCGATGAAAGCATTACACAGGATCATGAACAATATTTTAGCACAATAAAGCTTGTAAATTTACAAGTCTCCCTATCCTTCCACACAACTTTTCAGGCAGCAGGCCAAATGGGGTAAAATCAGTCAGCACAGTTGACAAACATACAATTTTTTTAACAAGATATATGATGTTTCTGCAAAAAACCCCTCAATCAAGCTAAAAGTCCATGTCAGGCAGAAAATTCATAAATGAAAACATGACAAACCTTGTAACAGACTATGGTATCATCTGGATACATCGCAAACAGTTTGGTTCCAAGTCGAGCATGGCAAGAGTCACAGACACTCTCATCGTTTATCAAAACATGTCGTGATCTTTCCTCAAACCTTGCCAAGCTTGCATCAATATCCAAAGCACGAGATAGATTATGGACAATCTGTAGAATTAAATATCATCAGATGCCATGAGCAAAGTATATTAAGTATTCTATGTTGATTCCAGTAATTAATTAGCATAATTTTAGGAGACTATATTTTTCATCCTAGCGTAGTTATAGGAATATAATATTTCCTTTTAGTGTAATTAAGTCACTACATAATTAGTAAGGATTCACTTGTATAAATACAACTTCTCATGCATACTAAAATACAAAGGTAGCCTTTTTTTCCCCTTCAGGTACCGTTTCTTACTTGATCAAGGTCTTGTTTGCTCTTGTATTAAATCTAGAAAATTGTTTGGTTATATTCAAAAACATGGCTTTTAAATATTATGCACCCCGAATCTTAAAGCAATACTTATCTATTCTAAAAAACTGAAATTCAATTAAGCGCACTTACTCTTGCAAGGGTAATGATGCCCAGATCTTTGAGATTCGAAATAAAATACATGTTACAAAGCAAAGTGAGTTGACCATGACTAATACTTATTCCGAGTTAAGTGTGCTATGGGCAGGAGATTGACTATTATCAAGATCTTCAAGTGAAGTGTCTTTCCACAATTGGTTGAAAAGGAAAGGGTATGATTTTGTAGCTGATTTGAACCAAGAATATGATCAGAGCAGAGTTAAAGTTCTTGGCAAGTTCTTGAAGATGCATGCTCCTATGAAGAGAGTTGATGAGGTGTCATGCAGTAACAAGCTCCAATAAATAGTCGGAGTCAATTGTCTCTCATGAATAGCCAAGGATGATCACTTCTATAAAGATTACTTGCACTGTGATTATTGTGAAAAGTCAAGGCATACAGTGGAGACATGCAGGAAACTACATGACAGACCGCATACCAACAAAGAGGTCATGGGGGAAAACGTGTAGGTCCTAAGGGACCTGGCTAATATTGCAGAAAATGAGACATCCAGGGTAAGGGCTTCGAGAGAAACTATCTTAGGATGAAACTCAACATCTTTACAGACTCCTTGACCAAACTTGACTCACCTAAGTTGTCAGATCTAATTATATGCAATCAAGTATTGTCTTTACTGCTTCCTTAATTCTTTGATTGTTGATTCTTGTGCGAATAGACACATGACAGGCTCCTCTAAAAGCTTACAAAACTACAGAGCCAACATGATACTACATAATCATCCATTCTTCGTGTTCTCGAGTTTTCTGTTCACATGTTATCAATCAGCTCCATTACCAAAGAATTAAGTCGTAGCATCAAGTTTTCCCTGATCATTGTGTTTTACAGGATATTCAAACAAGAAAGAACATTGGCAATGAAAAATTGCATAATGGCTTATACATGTTTGACGTGACTCGAGACTCTGGTCAGAAATATTTTTATTCATTCTGATGTAAATGGTCTTACTCAGACACTGTTTCTTTGTCTGGAATTTAATGGTTTATTTACTTTTTCTGATTGTTGCACTAGGCTGACTTGAGTGTATCTACTAAAGGCCAAAAGTGAATTTTTCACTTGTTTTTGGTCATTAAATAACCATCTATTTCTTCATTGCAAAGCAGTAACAAATCTGTGGAACATGTTCCTCTGTATCCTAGGAGTCAGTTGGGTAATGCCTAAGTCTACTATGGATTTACTCAACTGCTGGAAAGGTATTGGCAGCAGAGGAACCAGTGAAGATCGGTGGAGATCCATCCCAGCTTGTGTCTGGTGGACATTGTGGAAGGAGAGAAATTCAAGATGTTTTGAAGGCAGAGGGATCAACAGCCAGAAGATTAGAATCCAATGACTTAGTTTACTTTACTTTTGGTGTAAACAGGATATGGTAGGGGATACAGTAGACATAATTGACTTCATAGGTAACTTGTAAAGATTTTGTTGAGTAGTCCTCACCGAGGAAAGTGAACACATCATGTGTGAATTGTAAAATGTTACTCATCATCTTTTAGTTGATGAGTTTTTTGTGAATAAAAAAGTTACCTTTACTCAAAAAAAGTATATCTTTATTGGGTATTATCCTACACAGGAAGGATACAAATGCTATCATCTTCCCTCCAGGAGATCCTTCGTGAGCATGAATTTCACCTTTTGAGAGTTGAGCCCTATTTTGGTATTACACCATCACCTCTTCATGGGCAGAGCAAGTAGGGGGAAGAGATGATCCTCCCTAGTTCCACTTTTGAAACCACTACTACAGGGGAAAGTAACATTGGAGTAAGAATTAAGGGGAGACTGTTGGACATTTGGATAGACCTGATTTGAAAACTTCTCAAGTAGAACTAGAGCAGAAGAAACCATTATGTGATTTGTCGTGGTTAAATCCTCTTTTACCAGTGATTTATCTACCTTGCCTAATGAGATAGATTTATCTATTGCTCACGGGAAAAAAGTTAGATCTTGTACCATACATTCTTTATCTACTATTTTGAGGAAGTAAAATTATTTATGTAATTTTGACTCCTATACTTCCCCATTTCCCTCCTGTAAAGCCTTTGGCTTGTCTATTTCTTTTGTGTTTATTCCCTAGAAATGGAAGAAAGAGCTTTTGCAGATCCTAGAGGGAAGCAAACTATGATTGAAGAAATGAAGGCCTTGTAAAAAAAACCGAGACTTGGAAAGTTGCTTGGCTGCAAATGGGTTTCACTGTGAAATGTTTTTCAATAACCGTGGTGTCCAGACCAGCTTTCCATACCTCGACTAATTCCACAGGATACCTGCCACTTCCCAGGAACAGGTAACTCAATCCACCAAAGCAAAGGACATATTGGAAGAATCACCTAGTATTTTTTAATCTACTGGGATTTGAACCGGAGATCTCATGTTCTCAACCCACTTTATTGACCACTAGGCCACAACCCTTGAATGCACAGTGAAAAATAAATGTGATAACTCGATTGAAAGATTCAAAGCAAGATTGGTGAATAAGGGATTCACTCAAACTTATGGAGTTGATTATCAGGAAACGTTTACCATAGTTGCAAAGACGAACACTTAAGAATTCTTTTGTCTTGTGCAGCTTATCTTGATTGGGCCTTACAACAATTGGATGTGAAGAATACATTTCTTCGTGGAGACTTGGAAGAAGTGTATACGGAGATTCCTTCCAAATTTGATACTGAACAAAGTCGAAGGAAAGGAGTGAAAACTGAAGAAAGAACTGAAGCAATCTCCTCGAGCTTGGTTTGACATATTCTTCTGTTACCAACAAAGCTGGCATACGATCACACCCTCTTTGATAAGACATCAAAAGGTAAAGTCACTCTTCTCATCATTTATGTTGATGACATAGTAATGACAGGAGATGACAAAGAGACGATGGCCCGATTGAAGAAGTTGTTAGCACAAGAATTTGAAATCAAAGATCTAAGGAAGTTGTAATATTTTTTGGGAATTTATGTTGCTAGATCAAGAGAATCTTTCTTTCTCAAAAGGAAGTATATTCAAGATCTCTTTAAAGAAACTGGGATGACAAGTTGAAAGCGAGCAGAATCAATTATTGAAAGCAATCACAGGTACAAACAGGGGTTGAGGGTAAATTTATTAGGAGAGGTTATCAGAGGTTGGTTGGAAAACTCGTGTATTTCTCTCACACTAGACTAGACAAGTAGACATAGCCTACTGAGTCACCTTGGTAAGTAAGTTCATGCATGATCCCTGATATCCTCATATGCAAATTGTCTTTCTCATTTTGTAGTATCTGAAGTTTGCTCCAGAAACAAGGTCACCCCCAGATAGAAGTTTTTACAAATGCAGATTGGGCTGGATATTCAGATGACATAAGATCTACATCCATTATTGAACACTCGGAGGAGAGAACCTAATTACTTGGAGAAGTAAGACATAAAGTGTAGTTGCAAGATCAAGTGCAGAAGCAGAATATAGAGCTATGGCCTAAGGTGTACGTGAGCTTCTTTGGCTACAAAAGTTACAGGAAGAATTGAGATAGTCTGGGAAAAGGAAAACTTTCCTTGTGCTGCGACAACAAAGCTGCAATCAATATAGCTCAGAATCATGTTCAACATGACCGAATAAAACACATTGAAATTGATCAGCACTTCCTCAAAGAGGAAGTTACTAGTAGCACCTTGAGTCTGCTTGCTGTACCTTCAGAGAAACAGCTAGTGAGTGTGTTTACGAAAGGCCTCAATAAAAGGACTTCTCATACTGTGGTTTGCAAGTTTGGCATGTGGAACATCTTTGCTCCAACTTGAGGGCAGTGTTGATTGTGTCAATAAACTAGCGTGATTTTAGTATACTTTAGTTTTTTTTTTCCTAGTTTAATTATAGGGTAGAATACTTTATTTTGTTGTAATTGATTGTCTTCCCTTAATAGTCAGGAATCACTTGTATAAATAACCCTTCTCCTTCCTTAATTAGTTAGGATTCACTTGTATTAATAACCCTTCTCCTAGAATCTAAGACATACTAAAATACAAAGAGAACTCTTCTTCTTTCTCAAATTCTACACTATGAACTGCAACTTTACCACAGAACAAAATACTAGACCCATGGTACCCAGGGCAAAGATATGAAAGAACTATGCAATTAGGACATACTTTACTACAGCAACCCGAAAAAGAACACCAAGAATTGGTAATCAAACTTTTCAATATATATATATATATATATATATATATATATCAACAGTCTCATCACTAGAAAAAGAATTTGTAAACAGCTTTCAATCAGACATGGAACAACTTGTTCTCTGAAAAAAGGATTGTCATCCAGCATTCCAAAGCTGTCAAATGCATGTTCAAGGTAAGCCTGAATCTAGGTAATTTAGCCACTTGCCTTTAGGATGTAATCTCGACCAGCCTTGTACCCTTTAGAATATCATATATAGCCAAGCATCTAATAGTACTCAGATCAAGAATGCACATACTATCATGACTCAACACAAAGGAGAGACGCCATGTCAATTGGTAAGTTTACCTTTCCAGCAATTCATGCTGAAGTTTCAAATAACATAGACAAAGCATATGTATTAAATCAAGAAAATACATACAGCATTACCCCTCATCCCCGCACTAACATATTGAATAAAATTATACTATTGTAATAAATCCTCAAGATCAACAGAAATTCACCCCTATAGAGTAGAACATACTTGGCCTTGACGATGATGGTGAAGTCGAGCTCTCAACATCCTTAATATAGTCTCAGAAGCAAGTTGAAGGGGCATATCTGGTGACAATCTCTGCAAAGTGAAACCTCAACTCAGAATGAGTAACATTGACATCGTTAGTGACTTTGTGCAAAGTAACTTGAGCCAAATAGATGTTATTTGCCTTCTCATCATCTGATTCCCTTAAAACAGCATGAAAAAATCCCAAACAAATATAGCATTGTCTAGTTATCTAAAATGATTTAGTCGAGTAACCTGAACACTTGGCAAATGAAACTATGAAGATCCAACCATTGACTACCCCCCCCCCTCCCCCCTGCCCCAGTAATTTAGAAAAGGTAACCTGAATATAATTAGACCTATCAAGTCATCAGACAATTCTTTTTTTCGGCCTTTGAAAATTTAAAAGCACCATAAACAAAACTCAGACTTCATCTTTCACTATAGAAAGGCAATGCTAAAAGTTGATATCCAAAAATGGTATCACTATATTACAAGATGCATGATTAGATGTTAGGAACGAAGTAAGAGGACTACTTCTAATCTGTAACGCACTATGTGACTGAATATGCAACAATAGCTAAAATTAGGACAAGAAAACTTAATTTCCCAATGAAAAAAGAATATACTCCAATCTTCAAGATATAAAGAACAGGTTCCCTGTTTTGACAAGTGACAACCAAATATTTCAGACACTGCTAATAACAAAAACCACAAAGATCCAAAGTTTTCAAGAGTAAAAGATTGAACATCAAAATTTCTACTTTAAGGTACGATGAGATGTTTTTCCTTCTAATAAATTTCAAGGATGACTTTATTTCTCTTCTACCATATTTTATTTTATAACTTTGGAGATAGGTTCTCATACTATAAATACAGTGCGAAAATCAATCAGATTTTTGATCTTCCAGCCCAATCAACCATGTTACTTAACATGATATGGTGGATAAACAAATACTCACTCTGTCCAAATTTATGTAGCACCATTTGACTTGGCATAATGTTTAAGAAAGAAAGGAAGACTTTTGAAATTAGTGTGGCTATGCATCATTTCATTAAGGGTAGTTTCAAAGTTAAGTTGTTTCTAATTATAGAAAGGTATCATTCTTTTCTAGATGGACTAAAACGAAAAGTGTGCCACATAAATTGGGACAAAGGGAGGATTTGTTTTGATAAGGTACAATTTATAGAGGTTTCGGGATAATGGAACCCTGCAAACAAGTAGTACACCAAAAAATAGAGAAGCTACACAAAAATATTTTCTTCAAAAGACACCCATCGACACCAAAAAATAGAGAAGCTACACAAAAATGTCGTTTTCTACAAAAGGCGTTCATCGTTTATACTAATAGGGATCTTGTAGGTGAACAAAAAAACTACAAACAAAAGAGATGTCTAAAATCTGTGCACATATTCCACCCCTTTGAATGCTCTTCGGTTCCTTTCCCTCCAAACCACCAACAGAATTTCTAGTGAAACTACCCTCCATAAGAGGATAAAATATTCAGCAACAAATAAAATGTAGCTACTTCTTTTCCAAGCTTGCTTCACATTTCCCCTCCTCACTGACCATTTTTTCCGAGAAATTCCCAAGGACCAGCTGGCACATGATTCTAATTCGGTAAAATATGGATCCCCTCAACCCTTTCCACTTAAATACCAGACTTTTGTTTGCTCTGTTGTTTGAACTTGTAAATGTATCTAACCAGCACATCACACGTAGTGTTGCCACTAAACCAAAGCCCTGGGGGTAGAACAAGGCTTTTGTCTCCTCATTGACCATTACATGAGTAATAGAGCAGAAGAAGGATAAGTTTTAGTACCTCCAAAACTTGCAAAGGGTCTAGCATTTCTCCATGATTGTGCAACAGGCGCACAGCAGCTTTGAACATAGGCTCTTTGCCATTCATTGGCTCCAAATACATTTCAAGCAGCCTAAGAAGAGACAAGGTAAGGGAAAGGCTAAGAGAACTTCTACTAAACCAATAATCTAAAGAAACAAATGAGAGAATACTGTACTAACTGCATGTAAGCATCTGGCCTACCGATCTCGGCACAATATTGTTCTGCAGCTTCACAGTCTTCCAACTTCCTGCCAGATGAACACAACTTTAAATTACAATCCCACAGATAGTCATCTTATTCAGAGTAATTACAGATTCAATTATGAAATACATATTTAGCAACAATGTGGGTACTAAGATTTCAAATATTTTCGCCTGTTTAAGTGAGGGACTTCACATGTAAAGCAGCAGAAGAGTATGTCAACCATGCATTGCCCACATTTGGAAGACAGAACATCTTTTAAGTTGTTCATTTGTTATGATAAAGCTTGTTGTGATGTACCCAAGCAATAACCAAACATTTATGAACTTACAAGGCAAGAATTTGAAGCACTAATGTTTCTCGACCGAGCTTCCTGTAAAGAATAGCCTGTAATGAAACCATCAATAACACAAGGACTGCAAATCACAAGGAGAATAAGACAGTTCAAGCTGTTATCCAGCAGAGATGCATAATTATTTCTATGAAGGGCCTAAATTTTTTACTGACCTTCTCGAGCCATAACTCGGATCCTTCAACCAAGTCAAGAACCTCCTCTGGATCAAACAAGTCAGACGACTGTAAAAAAAGTTGCAATTTCTCTCTGACATGAGTATCAAATATTGAGTTGTTCCCACGGTCTGAGATATTTATCTCCTTTTGGTTTACACCTTCAGGATTTTGTGTAACATGCTCCTTTTCATTAGCATCAAATGCTGATTTAGAAAGCAAGAGGGCATAAGTCGTATGAAACCGTGTGTCACCGGAGTCTTGATCTTCAATTAACCACTGGAGATATCTGCATGGTAAAGCTTCAGTTTATAATTCAAAGAAACATATAGACAGTTAAATGCCTCATTAATATAGAGATACATCTTTATAAGATAATATTACCCAACCAATTAGGCACCCAAGGACACCAATGTTATGGAAAAAAAAATATATCAAACAAATTAAGATAAAAGGAAAGAAATTTGACATGCTACATGCTACTTGCTTTATTCAGCTCCCATCAGGCTAAGAGTGACGGAATGCAATTTTAGGATATTCTACCAGCTAATTTGTGTTGGTACTTGCAAATTTTCAGATCATCTTATGTGACATCATAGATAATTGATGAAAGGAATGATTTTGAAGAAATAGGCTTGTACTAAAACGATCTAGAAGTTTATGAAGCAACTTGACGAAGAAGCCAACAGATAATCAAGACATATTTATTAAAGGACATACTAGGTCAAACAATAAAACCATAAATTTAGTGCATTTATGTGTCACCTTATGATTTACTCAAAGGCCGTATTTTAGTCGACAACTGCCTAAGTCACAATACAGAGAACCATCTAAGAAAATTTCCAAGTTTTAGTAAGTTCAACTTCAAAATATAATAAAGTAATTTTACCTTAAAACCTTTTTCCAGTACTAGAATAGTTTTATGGTCTTGGTGCTTCAATGTTAACTGTAAGACCATTGATCTACTAAAAGATTCGGCTTTATAATGGATTTGCCAAGTAAGATAAAGCTAGTAAGTTATAAGACTAAAAGAAAGTACACTTGGTCACAGTTTGGAAACAGAGTGCAGACTAGAACAAAGATAATGTCAAGCACTGACTAGACTCTTAAGGTGGCAAATCCAACTTTTAATCTTCTGCAGGTCCTTCCAGATTAATTTTCATCTTCTCCTTCATTTCAACCGCAAACACAAACCATCATCACATCAGACTGTTCTCAGTTTAGGTCTACAATATGCATTTGATATCAGAACAAGGGGGCAGCAGGGCAGGACCAAAACAAGCTGCTTATCATTCGCAATGTGATACAGCGCTCAGTAGCTCAAAAGACTTGTTAAGAGGAGGAAGAAAAGGAAGAACTACACTTTTCTTTATGGATCCAAAATGAAGGCAAAAAACTTGGACCAGAGTATAATCAAAAGTTGCATACAGATGTTACACTAGCCACCAATCTTCACTTCAGGAGAGAGATAGCAATAGGTTTTAAAAAAAGTGGAAAGGCAAGTAAAATCACAAAACCACTGACCTTAAAAGAATGTCGACTTTTCTGGGATCAATCGCTGAAATTACTTCATCTGTGATTGAAGGCTTGCATTAAAAGAACGCCACTTTATGGAGACACTACATTTTATAAACAAGCAAAAGAAAAAATGTGCATGCTAAACATAGTCATTAAAAGTGAATAAGCTGATAGTATATGTGAAGAAAATAATTTGATATCTAAAAAAGGTGGTGTCTAAATTGATCAACAAACATCAAATGGCTTTTGTAAGGGGAGGCAAATCATGGATGCAACACTCATTGCTAGTGAATGCACTGACTCAAGAATGAAAAGAGGAGCCCCTAGTCTAATGTGCAAATTGGATATTCAGAAAGCCTATGACCATGTGAATTTGGTCTTTCCCTCTGAAAACTCTCAAACAAATGGGATTTGGTAGCAAATGGATGAAGTGGATTGAGGTATGTATAAAAACAGTCAAGTTTTCTGTCCTTGTGAATGGGGAACCTGTGGGCTTTTTCGAATCAGAAAGAGGGCTGAGACAGGGTGGTCATCTCTCCCCTTTCTTATTCATTTTGGCAATGGAAGGCTTTGATAGTATGATGAGGATTGCAACACAAAACAGATGGATTAGAGGCTTTCAGGTCGGAGATAGAGTGGGGGAACAAAAAGAAGTGGCCAATCCGCCATTCTTTTTCCTAGTTACCACAGATTCCCATTTTACCAGGTGAAATCTTTTCTTCTCGTTGTTACCTTGCAACAGGAATTTCCTTCTTATCCTATCCAATTTTTTGATGACCCCTGCTGGAATAGGAAACAATGACATCATGTATGTTGGTAGAGCATCAAGGACTGAGTTGATGAGGGTCAACCTCTCTCCCATAGATAGGTATTGAGTTTTCCATCTAGCCAATTTTTTCTCATTTCTCTATCACACCATTCCAAATTTCAATAGACTTGGATTTTGCTCCCAAAGGCATGCCCAAGTAGGTTGTTGGCAAAGTGCCAATTTCACCCCCAAGAATTGAGGCTATACGACTCATATTATTGACTTCATTAGTGGGATACATGAAGCTTTTCCGCCAATTAATCAAATAGGACCAGAATCACCCTTAAATATTTCAATTCTCCATAGAAGATGAGTGTATCATCGGCATATTGAAGGTGTGTCACTTCCAAACTTTCAGCTCCATCTCTCAACACATCAAAACCTTTCAACCATCCTCTTGTGTTAGCTGTCTTAATCATACTGTCCATAGTGATTAAGAACAAGAAAGGTGATAGTGGGTCACCTTGCCTAAGCCCTCTTTGTGAGCTGAAAAAACCTGCAGGAGACCCATTGATTAAAACAGAAACGTTTATTGTTGAGATGCAGAACATAATCCAGTTCATCCACTTCTGTCCAAATCCCATCCTTTCTAAGATCTTCATCAGGTACTTCAAGTTAACATGATTGTACGCTTTTTCTATGTCTAACTTGCAAAGAATGCCAACCTTCTTCTGTTTAGTCCTGGAGTCTACTGCTTCGTTAGCAATCAAAACTGCGTCCATGATTTGTCTCCCTTTTATAAATGTCATTTGTTGTGAATCCACCAGTTTGTCTATCACACCCTTCAGTCTCTCTGTGAGTACTTTAGATAGTATTTTATAAATACTACCTATAAGACTGATTGGTCTATAGTCCCTTAGCTCCTTTGCTCCTTTCTTTTTGGGTACAAGTGCAATGAATGTAGCATTAAAGCTCTTCTCAAAAACTTCTTGATCATAGAATTTCTGAAAAGTATCCATTATATCACTATCTCCCAACACTTGATGAAAAAATCCATTGTGAAACCATCTGGTCCAGGGGCCTTATCAGCTGCACATAGCTTTAGACATGTTAGCACTTCATTTTCCTCGAATCTGCCTTGAAGGGCCATTTTCTCTTCTTCGGTAATGACTGGGCATTGTGCATACTGATGAGTAGGTCTCCATGGTATGGGTTCTGTATACAGCTTCTAGTAGTAAGTGATTATTTCTCCTTCAATTTCAGCTGGCTCTTGAGTAACTCCCCCCTGTATCATTAATTGATCAATGTTGTTGTACCTTTTGTGAGAATTTGCCATTTTGTGGAAAAACTTGGTATTTTTGTCCCCTTCCGTAAGCCATAGTATTCTTGATCTTTGTCTCCATGCAATTTCCTCCTTAATCAATTCCTCATATTCTAGTAGGACTGCAGCTTTTTTTGTTATTTCTTTTGTAAGCACTCTGTTTTCCCTCTCCATGTCCATTTCTGCTAATTGTTAGCAGCTTCTTTCGTTGTAGGCCAAGGTTTCCACTCTCCTCTTTTCTCCATTCCTTAAGTTTGTGCTTCAAACCTTTAAGTTTGCAGGCCAACACATAGTCTGGTTTCTCCGAGTATCTGAATGATGACCACCAGTCTTTTACGCTGTCAACAAAACCTTCTGATTGTAACCACCAATTTTCGAACTTAAAATAACTTTTATTTCTCTCCCAGCTTCCACCAATCAAGGCTATTGGAATATGATCTGAACTCAGCCTTTGCAAAGGGATCTGTTTCAGATTATTGAAGCTATCATCCCATTCTTTTGAGAACAAGATTCTATCAATTCTAGAGGCTGCTACATGTTGGTCTCCTTTAAACCAGGTATATGTAGCATCTTCTAGTTGTAAATCCACCAATTCCATGTCTTCTATGAAAACAGAGAACTCCTTCAGACCCCTTGTTCTAATGTTGTAATTTTTCTTCTCCGAAATATACCTAGAGACATTGAAATCTCCACACAGTGCCCAGGGCCCTTCAAATAATCCCCTTACTGAACCCAATTCTTCCCACACTAGTCTCCCCTCCTTGTAGTCGTTTGGAGCATACACTCCAGTTAGGTGACAATTGTAGTTCTGTGTTTGGGATTCAAAACTACAAGTAATGGAGTAGGTTCCTATTTCTAAGACCTCCCCCTTCCATGCCCTCTCATCCCACATCAAAATGATTTCGCCTCTTGTTCCACTGGCTTCCAGACATGCTTGTCTGATCCATCTACCTCCCTAAACCTGATTCGCTACTTCTGTGATATTCCCCTCAAGCTTAGTTTCTTGGAGACAGATGATGTCTGCCCTCCATTCGGAAACTAAGCTTTTGACAGTCTCCCTCTTCTCCCTGTTGTTCAATCCCCTAATGTTCCATGACACTAGTTTAAACTTCATCTTGCAACTAGAGTGGTGTTTCTCCCCTTGTTCCTATTCCCCGAGCTTTTGAATTTTACATCAAATGAGACAAGACTTAAGCTCTTGTGCACCTTTGATTTTGTTCTTTTTAACTTCAGTGCCTTATTCTATTCTGCTTGCTTGTGTGCAATTATCTATCTGAAGAAGTCATTCTATGGCCTCCTCTTCATGTCCATGGAAATCAATTCCAAAGATCTTCCCCAATTTGATCAGATTTTGTTGCACCCAAGAGGAATTTTGTTGTTGCTGCAGAATTGGCTCGGCTTCCTCCACTTCCCAATCAACAATTTCTGTATTTGATTTTGTAGCACTAACCCATTCCCCTCTGTTTCTGTGCTACTGCCGACACCAATCCTATCAATGTAATGGTGAATTTCTTTCCCCGTAACCATCGCAGTTCCCCTATTTTCATCTTCAGATATCATCGTGACAACCTTCGCATATGTACTCTTCTCTAGTGCGACTGTTATAATTCCATGCATAGCTTCGATGTCCCAGGCGAAGCCCTGTTCTTTCTGGGCTTCTGATTGGTCAGGCTTTCCTCCTTGTAAGTCATTAAAAATGACTTGAGCTGCATAGTCTGGGCCTTTGGATCCTTTAACCATCTGATGGTTTTTGGGCTTTTGAATAAGGCCCAAATCCAATTTCTCATTTAAAAACACACATGCTGCTCATGTGACCAACTCCCACTAGACATTCCAGCTGTCAACACAGAGCACACGTGCAGAGTTGTACCAAAATCCCTAAAAAGGGTTTTTTGTACTGCATTGCAGTTGTACGCAGGTTCTGTCCCCTGTGTAAAGCCATTAACTGGGCAATTAGCTTTGTCCTCTTCTCCAGCAGTTGACCTACCACTTTCCGGCAGCAATTCGAACCTTGGTTTGCTCTCCACCCAAATAGGGAAGTAATATTTGATCCTATCACAGGAAATAGACACATCCCTCGGCAGATTTCTTCCATCGTTCTTCACCAAGATTTTCGCCCATTTCATGTGGTTTTTAAGCTCCGTTTCTTCTTCCGTTGCACTCCATCCTCCGCATAGTTCCCCTATTTCCTTAAAGATCTTCTTGGACCACACATGTAAGGGGATCCCTACTGCTCTAATCCATGTTTCTCTCACAGAGGTAGTGCTGGAGATGCATCCTGTTGTTAGGCTCCACCAATCAAGCTGGAATCTGTTGTTCTTCCACTTCCATTGACCTTGTATGGTTTGTTCCGCCATGTATCTATTAGGAAACTCAAACAGGAATGTCTAGCTGTTCAATTCAATAATGTTAACACCAAATACTTTTTTCCAGTTTGCTGAAACCCACTTTCTGATATCCGCAAGAGTTGGTTTTCCCTTCAATTCTTCACTGCAATATCCTATCAGGCATCTCTTGAGGAGGTCTTCCTCCTGGATATTCACTGACTTGGTTATCTGGATTCCTCCTTTGTTGCTATTAATCTCAGTCCTTTTTAAATTTCTACTCCCCCATCTACTTTCTTGCACAGCCTCTACATAAGGGTAGTCATCCTCCGTCACCCTATAGAAAGTTGTGTCCTCCTCCTTTCTCTGGCATTTAATAAACCTTTCAATCTTAAATGCTATGTCCAGCCACCCTGCATTCAATGCGAGCTAAGGAATAATTAAACCTGACCTTCCCCCACTATTTAGAGTTATTATGCTTGTAAATTTTCCATATCCATTCTGTTTCCTTGTACAGAAGTGCTCCTTGCTCTGAAAATTTCCACCTCCTAATCTCCTTCATTTGTTCCTTTGAAGCCTCTTTCAGAGAGGAGCAGATCCATTCCATAGACTTCTTGCTCATAACTGATCTTCGCATCATCTTCCGGCTTCGTTCAACCCATTCGTACCATTCAGACTTTCCCGTGATCCATCTGGTTATATCAAATGATTTGAAGCCTGAGTTGAAGTAAATTTTGTTCTCCTCCATCCTACAATCTAAGGTATATGCAATAATCACAGTGGGTGATTATTGTTGGCTTGAAAGAAAGGGGCTTGGATTCCGGCAGGAGCTGCCGGAAAAATGGGCTTCTGCAGTCCTAGAAAGTAGGAAAGAGAAAGTTCATTGGGAAACGTCTTTTGAGGGGTAATTTATGCAAAGTTCAAAACTCGATGGATAATGGTCGGCCCCCTATCCTTCACTTAAATACAAGGCTTTTGGAAGTGCAAGTTGTTAGGTTCTCTTATATTCTCTTTTACTCGGATGGATGCCCCAACCTGATTTGATATATTTGAAACTAAAAGATACGACACAATTTAGCATCGGTGACTTTACTCCACCTCTTCGATTTTTAAGCAATTTTAAAATAGCTGCTCCCATTCCGACAAGATCAAGAAATCTTTTATCTAGCCTGGAGCCTAGCTTGTGTAGCCGGTCTTTTGTAAGCCTATACTAGAGATGAATAACTACATTCAATCCTTTTAGATATAACTTGGCTGGGAACTGAAGATTTGATGGGAAGGACACGAAGTGTCTTATTATTTATTCCACAGTTCGATTTATTAAGAAATTTTGTATGCTAGAAAGACTCAAGTTAGAATTCAGAAAGTAAGCATTTACTTATAGTGAATTAAATATCGTTCAAACTTTCCCCACGTCTCTAGTTCAGCATGTGGTGTGTGAAATGCTGGTTTTGGTGCATGGCGCAAGTTAGATCCCACTGACTGAAGTCGGTCTAGTATTAAGTGAGAGCAGGATAGAGGGGCAAGCCCATACTCCTTCCAAGCTCCAATCCTGAGAGAACAATTGGGATTGGGCCAGCTAAACCCCAAGGAATTTCTTGGTATCTCACACAAACATAATATTCGCGAAAAACTTTACTTTTCAAATTAAGCTAATTTATCAAAAAGTTCTAAATCACATGGTCGAAAACACGTCACGACTTGCACCAAGCCACGTGCATGAGCTACTGTTTTCTTACAGGGATACACAACATTTTGGCACAATCCATACAAGGGCATTTGTTTTTGTTTAAATTCTTTGGCAAGATTTGCAACTTTGGTTGTTGATTCATTTTTTTTTTTTTTTTTGGGGGGGGGAGGGGGGGGGGCGAATTTTATATTGAACTTGGTATAATTAAA
>JAJONR010006501.1:0-40120 GCA_029582245.1 Solanum etuberosum
AAACTCATAACTTAAGCATAACTTGCAAAATTTCAGATTTTGCTATTTCCAATTTAGTTCTTTTTGGAACTCAAGGTGATACATCTAGTGACCTTAACACTTAAGAAATTTTAAATTCGTCGATAAAATCCTACTCACAACGAAGGATGGTTCGAGTCTTAGCTCAAAAAATTTCTGGGGTGTTACATTCACTAACCCTAAAACAAACAAATAAAAAACCGCTCACACTTTCAACCTATTAGGACATGCAACAATAGAAATTGACTAATTCACTAACCTCGCACGAAAAACCTTAAAGAGTAGAAAAGATATGAAAGAAAAATACTTTAAATGACCGAACTTATTAAAGAAATCTAGATCCAGCTCCAGTCACAAACATAAACACCAATAGATCTCACAGATGTAGCTAAAATCACAAAACACCAACTAAAATCACACAAACCCTCAAAGAGATCAGAGAGCTTTGAAGATTTTAGCTCTCAATAGTCCAATACAATCTTAGATTAGAGAAAGATTTGAGAATATTACCTTAGATTTATAGTGGCACCTAAGGTGTAAGAAGATAAAAGTTCAGAGAGAGGTTAGAGAGAAGAGAGAGTATTGTCTTATTTGTAAGTGAAGTTGCTAAAATAATATCACAAATGTATATTGTTTCTATATATGTTGTTTCTAAAATGAGTAGCTAGAAATAGAGAAATATAAAAGATAATAAATGACATCGGTGGGTGATGAAAAATATTGAGAGAAAATGTGGATAATTAAGAGACAATAAACGTCACTTCATTTAAAGATTCCACACTTAGGTAGACACACTAAGTAGGAAAAAAAGACAACACACAAAGTAAACAAACAACATCCTTAAACCACAATAACAAAAATGAAAGAGATGACACTCTAAGTAAACCAACATCTTAGCCAAAATTATTAACATACATTAAAGATATGACATAATAAGTAAACCAACACCTTAGTCAAAATCAGTACAAAAAATAAAAGAGATCTTATACTACGTAAACCAACAACTTAACCAATGTTTGAATACATCAAGAAAACAGATTCCACACTGATGTTTTTTTGAAGAAAAAGTGATCATTCCTTATAAAGAAGTAGATACAACTCTATCTAACTTCATGAACATTCGATAAATGTGACATCATTACATAAATTATTATCTGAAAACAAAAAAATTACAAGTTTAAATCATTCCTCACAAATTCTTGTCTTATAAAATCATGCCTTAGAAATTCAACATCAATGGCAAGAGAAATCTGATTCACAATAATCTATTATCAAAAAATAAAGGAAAATAGAGTAAAAACACACTACCATATTTATTAAAACCTAACGCAATAAGAAATCCAACAATGTTACGTTGAACAATCTACTAAAAGTGATTCTAACAACAATAAACTAAGACCACAAATGGTAGATACTATATCACATACAGTACAAAAATACCACAATTATACTATAACTAACAACAACAAATTGACATAGATGCAAAAAATGCAACTAAATAATTACAACACATAGAACTAACTACCAGCAAAATCCAACAATTTCACTAACCCTAAATCAAACAAATAAAAAACCGCTCATAGTTTCAACCAATTAGCACATGAAACAACAGAAACAGACTGTTTCACTAACCCCGTAGGAAAAAACTTAAAAAGGAAAAATATATTAAAGAAAAATACCTTAAATTATCGAACTCCTTGAAGATATCTAGGTCCATCTCCAGCTACAAACAGAACCACCAATAGATCTCACAGATGTAGCTAAAATCACACAAACCCTCAAACAGATGAGAGGGCTTTTGAAGATTTTAGCTCCTAATAGTCAAATACGAGCCTAGAATAGTGTAAAATCTGAGAATATTTCTGATTTGTAGCGGCGCCTAAGGTCTAAGAATAGAAAAGTTCAGAGAGAGTATTGTCTGATTTGTGAGTGAAATTGCTAAAATAATATCACTAATTTATATTGTTTCTATATATGTTTTTTCTAAAATGATTATATAGAAATAAAGAAATATAAAAGATAATTAATGATATTGGTGGGTGATGAAAAATATCGAGGGAAAATATGGATGATTAATGAACCATTACAATACATGTTAATTTTCAGATACTCGTTACCATAGATGACTTTTTGAAATATTGTTGCTATAGCTAACACTATTGCAACGGTCATATTATAATGACAATGGTCATATGACTAAGTCGTGTCAATAGCTAACAAATCTTTTGGCAACAGTCATAGTCATTGCACTAGACAGGTTATAGGAACGATTTTTGAAATGGTTACTAGTAAGTCAGTTCCCATAGACCCAATATATGGTAGTGATATAGCAGCAAGGGAAGTTCACACACTGTTTAGAGAGAGAACTGATTGTACTATTGGTATTGATAGAGATTACATATGCTCCTATTTATAGAAGAAACTTAGCAGCCTAGTACAACTTATACATGTAAAATAAGAGTTCTATTCTAGCTATACTGCTTATACTCCTAATCAAACACTGCTTCTGATCATTGGAATTTCGAACACTGTTGATCCCTATCTTCATGCAACATGATGTTAATTCAGAGACGAATCAACTTTTCATTCTTACAGAGAAGAAGGAATGAAAATCAACCAACATTCCCAAATTTCATTTCTTAACAAAAACTTCATCACTATATCAAAATTCATCAGTACTTTATGAAATCAACTACTAATACATAAATACTTCCAAGCATTGTACAATCAATCTAGAAGGGAAAGTATAGAAAAAGGATAAACCAGCTAAAAGCTTGTGTCCGTTGGTCAATAAGCAAAATTTCAATGAAAGCCCATGACTCATATCCACTTCCCAAAAATGGGGTTATCCAACCTGTTTGTGCTTCATACTTGATCGGACTGCCTCAACTCTTTTCGGAGAGTCTGAGAGAAAGACCGACAAGCATCCATACTAAGATCCATAGCAGCTGCCAATGCAACAAAAGCTGCAGCATCCTCTGAGCAGTTCACGTGCTGCACCCCTACAACCACCTCCGGCTTACTACATTTTCCATCACCCATCACCGTGGATGACATCACAAATCCACGGTACAAAAGCTGCCCCCAAGATCCAGATGACCCGAAATCTGACCAAGACCCAGAGACTGAGGAGAAGTCAAAGCTGCTGTTTGCACTAGCCATTGGGATAGCAACATTGCTGATATCTATGCTAAATTTCCCACCATTCTTGGTGCTGAAGGTTGAATTAACCAATGTTATAGCATCATTGGCACCATCAGGGATGATTTCAAAGCGATAACCAAGTTCACCACTATGCTCTAGCCATGCTTGTAGGCGTCCCCATGGCTTCCATGTACCCTGATCTGGACGGAGGATGAGCCAGGCTCCAGGGTTTGATCTGCTGACCCTATTTGAACCTTGTGATGGGACAAACGGGGTCACCATGGATGCTGCAGCAATTGGTGAGCCAGAGAGGTGATGGATTGTCACTAACCATCCCTTTCGCTCTTTTCGTGGTGACTCATTATCAGCTCTCCAACAATTAAAGCAGCTTGTTGATATGCTTCGTTCTGAAAATGAAGATCTACAAAATAACAATTGAGATTTAGATGGGAGTTCAAGTGAAATTTAGTTAAATTTACATTTATTTAAACTAACCTGGATATCAAATTCATGTCAGTAGAGTTCCTGATACTGAACTTGCAAGTGAAAACAGGTTGTTTTACATTTCCATTAACTTGAAAAACCTGTGGACTACACTCAGGGTCACCATCAAACTGAAAAATAAATCTTGGGTCAGGTTCAACTTTCACATTCAGATGCACTTGAGCTGCACCGACAAAAACCCAACCATTCTTAATCACAACTCCTCTATTACCTTTACTCTCCAAACCCTTTAAATCCAATTCCACAATCACACTCCCCAAAATCCTCTCGCCAGTATAATATCCACAACCAATCCCCATACTCTTCGGTGCACAGATTTCAATCTTTAAACAACAAGTTTTACCTCTAGCAGTTATTTTTTCAATGTCTGCTTTGTTCAAATTGAAACAAGCATGAATTTTGTTCTCTAAGACGAGCTCTTGTTTAGCAAACGCAGTGATGGTTGAAACTTGTGTTGGAAAACCCTTAAGCTTAATGTTACAATCAAGCACCACACTCGAAGTTAGACTCTGATTAGCCGGAACCATGACGGCTAAGTCGGCGATAGTGATTCGAAGGAAAGGACAAGGATCCATTAGTTCACAAGATGAACGCAGGAGAAGAAATGATTTATAGAAATACAAAATACAAAGCTGGCAATAGAGGGGAGGGAATGCGTGGGGAATGAGGTGTGTGCCCGTAATTTTAGAAGGAATGTGTCAGCAAAAAAACATCATTTATCTGTCAATTAGCCAATCACTTTTGGTGTGATATATAACTTGTCCTTTTCTGGATAGTCTCTTTCATCCTAGGATTTTATTGGGTTGTATATGGAATGTTTTCACATCTAGATATGGTTCAACTCTTTCTCTTTATTTTTATTTATCTTGTTTATATTAAGCATATTTATTAAGATATAATAATTGACATGATTGTTTTATCATATTATTCCTATAAATGAATACTCTCTCTATTTCATATTAAGTGAATTAGTGAGCTAATCAGTCATGCATACTAATTAAGAAAAATATTAAAAGACTCTTTCAATCCACTTTTAATTGTTATGATTTCCTTTTTTAGAGTCAAACAATAAAAACTTTGACTGACATTTTACGACGTATTTTTCATCACATTGATATGCAAAAAATTGTAATTTATAGTACTTTTTGTATAGTTTTTGAATATCTAATTTTTTTTGTTTAAATTATCGAATTAATGTAATCTAATTTAACTTTAAAAATTAGTCAAATTGACTTTCGAAAAGCACAACATGACAATTAAAAGTGGACGGAGGGAGTATAATTTAAATCATACCCCCTCGTCCCAAATTAGTTGATCATTATACTAAAATTGTTGTCTCGTATATATTAGTTGTTCACCTTACTAAATCATGAAAACATAAGTTAAATTTTTTTTCTATATTATCCTTGCAATTAATTCTTTTTGAAAGTTTTCACATTTGTTTGTAAAATTCTCAAGAAATTTTTTAAGGAGTGAATTGGTAAAATTATCTTTTATTTATACTTTATTAAACACCGTGCAAAATGAAAAGTGATCAATTAATACGAGACGTAGGGAGTATTGTTCACTATTTATCCTTTTATGAAATCATAAGTATAATTTTGTAAATAGTGCAATTTATATCCTAGAAAATATAAAATTTCATTAAAGGAAAAAGCAAATATGGAAAAAGTTTCAAACATTTGTCTTGAAATTTGAACAATTCAATTATTTTGAACACTGAAAAAAGGCCCAAAAATTCACTTATATAATATAGATAAGAGGGAGTATTTAATATTAAGTCTTGAAAAATGGTTTAAATAATAAATAATTGATGTCAATGGTAAAATATAGAAAAAAATAATGTTTTTCCTTAATATGACAAAAGTGGAAGATAATGTTTGAACCAGAGGTCTCGGATTCGAGCCCTAGGCATGAAGAAAATCATGTTGGGAGCGTCACCCCGAATGAGCCCTACAGTGCGCGATATGAATTTAGTCGAGGATCCAATGCGGGCTCCGAACACTGGGTGAGAAATCCAAAAAAAGAAAAATCGTGTTTGAAATATTTGAGAAGTAAAATTAAAGAGGCGTACCATTTAATCCATACTAGTAGTCTTTGTTACGCTCTAAGTTTTTCTCATTATTTTTTTTCTTTTTGGTACCCGAACCTATTGTCAATGCAGTACGAGGTATAGTCTTTTAGGGATCATCTGGTAGAGTGTATTCACAAAAATAATGTATAGACTAGCTTTGTATATTAGTAATATTTTATTTGGTACATTATTTCATATTGTTATGTATATCTTATGCTTGCATTAGTTATACATTGTATTGTGTATTAAGATGTGTGTTACTAATACTATGAATCTCTAGGTATTAGTAATGCAAGAGGTTTTAATGCATATATTAGCGTGGTTAAAGACCTCATTGTCCCTCAAAATCTTTTTTATATCTTTTCCATCATAATTATAAAGGGTATCTTTGTAAATAAATATTTTTATGCAATGCATGTTTTGTTTTAATATACCAAACAAAATACATAAAGAATAATTTATGTATAATTAATGCAAGCATTACTAATACAAGCAGATTAATGCAAACATTACTAATACACTCTACCAAACGACCCCTTAGAGACATGCAAAGAAGAACTTATGTATCATCATTAGGGGGTGTTCTAATGAAAATGGATTAACTACACCAAATCAATAAACCAAGTCAAACTAAAAAAAAATCTATTACTCTTTCCGTTTAAAAAGAATGGCATAGTTTGACTTGGCATGAAGTTAAAAAAAAGATGAATTTTCAATTTTGTGGTCCTAAATAAAAGTTATGTCAAATGTAACAAAATACTCTTTAATCTTGTGGACTTAAATATGTCATGTGGGAAGCTGAAATTAAAGTGTTGCAAAAAAAAAAAGGAAAAATTACCTAAATACACATCTTATTTTACCACAATCTCTAAAATTTCGTACCATTTAAAAAAATTCAAAAATCTCCCCTCGGATACATAACTTTGCTCTCACTGATACATCCTTATCCCTCTCGGATATATCCCTCCCCTATGTATTTGAATCCTATCCCCTCTCTAATACATCCCTCATACATCCCTCGCCTATGTATCTGGAAGTTCAGTGATATATCCAAAAGTCTAGTGATGTATTCAAAATCCATAAATTTTAAGGGACTTTTGTAATTTAGAAAAGAGTAGGGAAATAATGTAATTAGCTCTAAACACTATGAGATTTATGTAAATTATACAAAAAAAATCATTCTCTTTTAAATAGACTAAAAAGGAAAGTAATTTAAATCATATTTTTCATTATTTGTCCTTTGATGAAACACTAATTGACATGATTGATTTATCCTATTATTTATCTAAATTAATATTCTCTCTATTTCATGTTAAGTAAATTTGTGAGGCAATGCATACAAATTAAGAAAAATATATAAGGAAATAACTTAAATCATAGTTTTCATTATTTGTCCTTTTATAAAATCGTAAGAATAACATTGTAAGTAGTGTAATTTATCTCCTACAAAATATAAAACTTCATTCAAGTAAATAGCAAATATGGAAAAAGTTTCAAACATTTGTGTTGAACATTGAACAACAATTATTTTGAACAATGAAAAAGTCCTAAAAAATCACTTAGGGTCTGTTTGGAAAGCCACCTGGTAATTGCAATTGGTGTAATTACTAGGGGCCTAGTAATTATACAACCTAGTAATTACGCTGACATGTTTGTTTGCCAAAGTGTAATTACATTGTAATTACAAATGTACTATTTGGTTGCACAAGTGCAATCATAAGGTTATAATGATATTAAATTAAATTTTTAAGATATATATTGTCTATTAAAAATATATTAATCAACAAACATATGTTCTTAACTAATATTATAAAAAACTAATAAGTTTATATTTTTCAAATTAGTATATTTTTATTAAATTAGTAATAAAAACTAAAAGTACAAGGTTTCTATGAACATCATAAAATACATGTTTGACAAAAAGATTAATATTATAAATATAACGTCATAAATTATAAAAATATTTGACAAAAAGACAGTCTATCAAGTCTAACTGAAAATTAATTGACTTGCAATGTGAAATATCAAGTCAACACTACTAAAACAAATGAAATTGAAAATATGACATAAGTTCTAAATTCAAAAGGAAAAAATTAGTATAATATTGTTATGTCAAATTTCAACATAATGTACATAAATATGATTCAAAAGAAAAGAAAAATTTAAACATATAACCTTATTCAACAATGAATTCCACTTTAATTTTAAAACTACAATACTAAAAATATTATGCTAATGAAAAAATAAACATAAAATAAATAAATAAAACAGATAATACGAAAAATTGCATGGAATTACAAGAAGTAAAGGTTGAGAATGAGAAGGAAATGAAATATAAATACTAAAAAATAAAAATAAATTAAAATAATAAAAATAAATAGAGAAATTAAAAAGTAATCAACTTGTAATTACACCATGTAATTACCAGCAATTCAAACCCTCCCCCTCCCCCCGCCCACACCGTGAATTGGAGAGTGTAATTATCCCTGCCAATTACACCTAATTACTTGCTGACCAAGTAATTGCATTGCCAACCAAACATGTCAGACAATGTAATTACACCTCCAATTAGGAGAGTGACTTTCCAAACATGCCCTTAATATGAAATAGAGGGAGCATTTAGTACTATTAAGTAATGAAAACTGATTTAAACAAGAAATAATTAGTGTTAAGGGTAAAATATAGAAATGAAATAATGATTTTTCTTAGTATGTTAAAAGTGAAAAACTTATGTTTGAAATATTGGAGAAGTACAATTAAAGAGGGAATTAATATCATTTACCCATACTAGTAATCCTTCGTAACACTCTTAAGTTTTTCTCATTATGTTTTTCTTTTCTTTTTTTGTACACGAACCTATTGTCAAGAAGACTTCTATATCATCACTGGGGTGTTTTAATTTATTTTTTGGATAAATTACACCAAATCAATAAAATCAAGTCAAACTAAAAAAAATCTATTACTCCTTTCGTTTAAAAAAGAATGATCTAGTTTGACTCATGGAGTTTAATAAAATAAAGATGGTTTTTCAATCTTGTGGTCCTAAATTAAAGTTATGTCAAATGTACCAAAATGTTCTTTAATCTTGTGGCATTAAACATGTCATGTGGGAAGCTGAAATTAAAGTGTTAACAAAAAAAGGATCATTCTTTTTTAAACAGACTAAAAAGGAAAATAATTCATTCTTTTTGAAATTGAGGGAGTAATAATTTGATTTTGTATTAAAAAGGAATCCGATCATAATAAGTTTTGTCTAATTCTAACTAAAAATAAAGTAAATATCTAATATGTTTTAATGACCTGGAAGGTCATTTTTGAAAATTCTCGTAATTTACCATTTTACCCCTCTCAATAGTTGCACAGAGTAATTTCTGATCAATTTTTGAAGTTGGTTTTGAAATTTGAGTAAAAGATTGTGGATTTTGGAAGTTTTGAGTTCTTAAAGGATTAAGTTGTTTAAAATTTGTTTTTGGTATCAATCGAAGTTTCGAGTCTTGAAATATAATTTTGTCAATTCCATCATCTTCAAAATGTGGAATATAGACTAGGAGAGTCGTCTGTTTCAGATTTAGAGTTGTTTCGTGGATTTGACATCTTAAGTTGGAAGTTGATGCGATTTTAGGCCTTGAGTTGGCTTTGCTCAACATTCAGATTTTCAATGCTCGGATCGAAATTTCAATAGTTCCATTGGATTCAGGGTATGATTTTAGGCCAATGAGAGGTCTTGGTTGAACTTTCAGAGGTTTCGAGCTTAGTTTGGTCGTTTTAGGCGTTATGTTAGTTTATTGTGACTTTCACGAATTTCGAGTCAAAGAGATCTCAGATTCATGTTCCGATAGTTCTATTGAGCCTGGACCGTCAAATTTAGTTGGAAAGCATATTTGATTTTTGTGTAGGGGTTCTGAATGAATCCCGAGGGTCCATTCAGAGACTTATGTGTTGGCTAGTTTTTCTGATCTGTGTGCCGATACCAACCCTCCGCATTCGCTGAGCTTGTGATCGCGTTCACAGAGGGAAATGTTTTGGGACCCCACATTCACAGAGGCTCGACCGCATTCACGCTTAGTCAAGGTGTTAACCTCTACGTTCGCGGGAGCCTTACTGCTTCGCAGAGGGTCAGTGAGCAGCCGATCTGCGTTCGCGGAAAGAGTCTGTGTACAAAGGACCCCTAGCAGTATGTCTTTCCAAAATTGGGGTTTCAACCCCACTTCTACATTTTTCATCTTTGAGAGGTCGGCTTTGATGATTTTAACGGGGATTTTTAAGTTTTATCGATTGCGTAACGATTTCTAACTCCCTAACTCCTTTACCCATTAATTATTTCATGATTTTGATGATTAAACATGAGTTTTGACCCCAAATTGAAAGGTTTGAAAGGGTTTATGGTTTTATTAAATTGGTGATTCAAGGCTTGATTTAAATTCGTTTTAAATAGTTTTCACCGGTGACTTCTAGATTCTTTGGGTAACGCTTTTATGTATAAATTTCCAGATTTAACCTTCATTTTTGAAATTTGGTTTTTTGGGTCGATTTTACCCCATTTTCCAAAATGTTTGATATGAGTGTTATTAGTTTCAAAATCTTACAATGATTCCTTACTTGAATAGATTGTGTTGATTTGGATTATGTTCGTAAGGAAAAAGCTCAAGTGACAAAGTGATTGCTTGATTGTTTAAGGCAAGTGAACTTATAGACCTTTGTTAAGCATGTAAAATCTTGTACTTCCCTGTTGTATGCATTTTGGAGTAATGGGGATTGGTGAAAGGGATTCATGTAAGAATTGTGTATGGTAAATTCATGATGCTAAACAACTTGGGTTAAAATGTGAATCTTGTTGATTTGCGTGACTTGATTATGTTGTGGGCAATTGACCGAATGAGATGATCCACTCGATGATATGCTTTGATTGATTGTAGTTGGGTATATGTGTTGAATTATCATCCTCATATTTGATCATTGCACTATCATGTATGCATTGATGATGTACCACTGTTCTGATGATATTGATGCGGATGAGAGGAAATAGGGATCGGGCCACACGCCCGTGCGGAAACATTGAGTGAAAATAGGGAAGGGGCCATACGTCTGTGGCGGACTCATTGAGATGAAATTGGGATCGGTCCAGACGCCCATGGTAGATGCACGGACTAGGAAGTCCCCCATGGATTCCAGACTGATATATAGCGGATGTGTATCATAGGACAAACATGCATCACTTTACTTGACATATCATTGCATTGCACATCATCATTTCCATTTGTGATGTTGTGATCATCTTTATAAGACTTTTGATTGACGTACTTGATACTTGACCATGATTGATCTATACTTGCTGAGATGTTACTATTGAACTATGTGTTCCATGATTTGTGGACTATTAGGTTGAGCTGATTTCTGTGCAGGTTGTAGTTTGTGGAGTTTCGGTTGGGATTAAAGGAGGGTATGTATTCTTATTTGATTTACTTAGTGTTTAGTGGTTTGCTTGCTGTGTATCGTGTTATTGGTACTCACTCCTTGCTTCTACACTTGTGTAGGTTACGAGCCTAGATCTGTGTGATCATCCTTCTATTTTACTTCATCCGAGGCTTTTCTGTGGATACTTGAAAGGTAGCAGCTTGTCATCTCAGTGGGTCCTCTTGCTCCTTTATTATGTTCTTTTTCTACTTCAGAAACAAAGACATTTGAGACTTGTAATTTCTTTCAATTCAATTGTAATATGTTAGTGGTTTGTAAATGTGACAATCAGGTTTTGGGGGTATTTATGAGTTTATTAAGATATCCACATTTAAGTCATTGATATTTTAATTTCCATATTTTTATCATCATGTTTTAGGGCTCAGGCTAACTTTACTTGGTGGGATAAAACGAGTGCCATCACACCCATATTTTGGTCGTGACAAATGGTATCAAAGACTAGGTTCATAGGTCACATGTATACAAGCCAAGTCTAAGTAGAGTCTTGAGAATCGGTATAAAGACGTGTATACTTATCTTCGAGGAAATATGAAGACTGTTAGGAAACTTACTTTTTATTCATTTTTTTCTTATCATGCCTGGTTACCTTCATTAGTTCTGAGTTGTGGCGTGTTCTTTTGGTAGATGGCGAGGACTAGAGCAACTACTTCTGGTGGTAGAGGGGAGGCAGTCCCCGAGGCAGTTGTTAAGACACAAGTTAGGGGTACGGGTAGGGCCCAAGCTTGTGGTCGTGCCCATGGAGTGGAACCAGCCAGAGGTCATGCCCATGTAGCAGCACCAGTGAGCGGTCATGCTAGAGAGGTCTCTCCAGATCCACTTGTTGATATTAGAGAGGACAAGGTTTCATCCAGAGTATGTCGATGCACCACTGCTTCATGATACCTTATTCGAGGGTGTTGGGTGTACTAGAGGTCCTTACTTAGGGTAGTGTGTCAGGCTCACCACAGGGTTTACAAACCAAAGTGGGGGCTTAGACCCCAGAGCAGCGTCAGATTTCAGTGGTTCAAGATTCGGTGATCAGCCACTAATAGTTCCCGTAGTTGAGGGTGACCCTGCACCAGCAGTTGGGGTTCAGGGTACTCCTTTTGTAGTTATTTTAGAGGATCAGCAATGTCGGTATGAGAGGTTCATAAATATGGATCCACCCTAGTTTCAGGGTGGAAAGATCGAGGATGCTCATGAGTTCTTGACCTACAGAGAGTAATTAGAGGTTGTGGAATTATCTGAGTCACATGGAGTCCGGTATGCTACTCTTCATCTTCGTGGATTGGCGAGGGAGTGGTGGAGAGTTTATTCACTTTCCTTGCTAGTTGGATCTCCTCTAGTGTCTTGGGAGATATTCTTCAGTGCTTTTTATGATCGCTTCATCCTTTGGAGCGTGAGGGAGGAGAGCCGCTTAAAGTTTGAGAGTTTGAGATAGGACAAATTATCTGTGACAGAGTATGAGGCTGGGTTTTATCAGTTGTCCAGGCATGTTTTATCCTATATCTCAGATGATACAAAGAGGATTCATAGATTTGTGAGGGGGTTACGTTGACTACTCTATTCGTTCGGTAATGTTTCAGGCATCTCGAGAGGGGGCTTCCTTCCAGTCCATCGTGAGCACCACTAAGGAGGCAGAGTTGATGGAGAAGGAGGAGTTTGGGGGACCCTAAGAGGTCCCGTTCCTCTGCTCAATTTCTAACATCTTATCTGGAGGAATGGGATCGTACAAAGGTAGTGGTTGTTTCCATCATCGGGGGGCTGTACATGCATCCTTGCCGGCATCTGAGGGTTTTCAGACTCCTCAAGGGTCCTACAACAGTGGTCAAGTTTCATCTGGGTCACAACAGCGGCCTACGGGTTGAGATAGCTATGGTGGTTCATCTGGTTCGTTGGAAAAGTATTCATACAAGAGGCATAGTTATAGTTGTGGAGATCCAAACTATCTTTCATGTCAATGTTCTGTTAAGGGTCGGGGAGGATCCTAACCTAGTTCTTTAAGTCAAATTAGATCACCGACACCGCAGACTAGAGGTCGAGGTAGAGTTCCGACTGGTAAAGGTGTTCATACTCCTGGTAAAGGTTCAGGTAGTGGTGCTACAATACAACAAACTGGGGGTAGAGGTACCACTTAGGCTGGAGGTGGCAGAGGGGGCCAGCGTTATGTTTTTCCGGGGAGACGAAAGACGGAGGCTTTTGATGTAATTATTACATGTATCGTCCCAGTTTGCCATCGACTTGCATCTGTATTGTTTGATTTGGGGTCTACATTATCTTATATCTCTGCATATTTTGTTGTTGGGTTTGATAGATGTGTGATAGGATGTATGTGCCTATTCGTGTTTCTACACCTGTGAGTGAGACATTAGTGGTGGATCGAGTGTATCGATTCTGTCTTATTTCTTTATCCAGATAGGACATTTGGGTAGACTTGATCATTCTGGGGATTTTAGAATTCGATGATATATTGGGTATGGATTAGTTATCTCCTTATCATGCCATTCTTGACTATAATGCTAAGACTATGATCTTAGCGATGCTTGGTGTTCCGAGGGTTGAGTGGAAGGGTGCTAGTGGTTCTTACCCTAGCAATGTTATTTCCTTCCTCCGTGCTCAGAGATTGGTGGAGAGAGGGTGTTTGTCTTACCTAGCCTTCATTCGGGACACTAGTGTTGAGTCACCTCGTATGGATACCTTTCCCATAGTTCAGGAGTTTCTAGATATGTTCCTTTCTGATCTTCTAGGTGTTCTTCCCGATATGGATATTGATTCTGCTATTGACTTAGAGCCGGGCACTACGCCCATTTCTATTCTTTCTTACTGCATGGCCACAATAGAGTTGAAGGAGTTGAAGGATCAGTTGCAGGATTTGTTGAGTAAGGGGTTTATTCTCCTTAGTGTGTCTCCTTGGGGTGCTCCTGTCTTGTTTATGAAGAAGAAGGATGGGTCTATGAGGATGTGTATTGACTACAAGAAGTTGAACAAGGTGACAGTTCCTCTTCCACATGTTGATTACTTATTTGATCAGCTTCAGGGAGCATCATTGTTTTCTAAGATTGATTTGAGTTCCGGCTATCATCAATTGAAGATTAGGGCATTATATGTCCCTACGGCAGCCTTTAAAACTCGATATGGTCATTATGAGTTTCTAATGATGTCCTTTGGGTTGACAAACACCCCCGCAGCATTCATGAAGTTGATGAACGGGGTATTTCAACCTAACTTGGATTCATTCGTGATTGTCTTTATTGATGATAGTTTCGTATACTCCATGACCGAGGAGGATCATATTCGATAGTTGAAGATTGTGCTTTGGAGATTGAGGGAAGAGAATTTGTATGCAAAGTTCTCAAAGTGCGACATCTGGCTTGATTCTGTGGCATTCTTGGGACACGTGGTGTCCAAGGAGGATATTAGAGTTTATCCGTCCATGGTTGAGGCAGTTAGAGGCATGATGAGACCTATATCTCCTACCGAGATTTAGAGTTTTGTGGGGTTGGAAGGTTATTACAGACGGTTTGTATATAGTTTCTCCAATATTGCAGCCCTATTAACCAGATTAACTCGATAGGATGTGGGTTTTCAGTAGTCCGATGAGTGTGAGGAGAGCTTTCAAAAGCTCAAGACTTTGTTGACCTCGGCTACTATGTTGACTCTACCCGAGGAAGGTGTGGCCTTTACAGTGTATTCTGATGCTTTAGAAGTTTGTTTGGGTGGTGTCTTGATGCAGAAGGGTAAGGTGATCACTTATGCTTCTAGATAGTTGGAAACCCATGAGAAGAACTAACCTACTCATGATTTAGAGTTAGCGGTTATGGTCTTTGTGCTTAAGTTATGGCGTCATTATATGTATGGTGTGCATTGTGAGGTCTTCACTGATCATTGGAGTCTTCAGTACATCTTCAGTCAAAGAGATCTAAACGTGAGGCAACGTCGGTGGCTCGAGTTGCTGAAGGACTACGACATAACTATCCTATATCATCTAGGGAAGGTTAATGTGGCGGACGATGCTTTGAGTAGGAAGACTCCTAGCATGGGGAGTCTTGTCGTGCTCAGCGTTGAGGAGAGACCATTGAATAGGGATGTTCAGACATAAGCTAACAATCTCATCCGGTTGTAGATTTAAGAGGAGAGTGATGGTGTGTGTCACACCCCTTTTTCAACAACTGAAAGGTTTTTTCCAATTTAAGTGACAATATTGTTTAGGGATTATTTTATTTTTTAGAGTTGCCACTTGGAATTGAATTATGGTATTCCAAGTCACCTTTTTTTTTTTACCCCTAATCAAAAGAAAATGACTCTTTATTTTGGTCTATGAACTAGAAATTTGGGTAAGGAATTTTGTTGATCGAGGGAAAGGTATTAGGTATCTCTCGAGTCCCGTGATTCTAGCATGGTCACTTTTATCAACTTATACTTGACTTAAATTATATTTGAATATATTATTACAAGCCATGATTTGTTTGCAATTTTTATTGTTGAACTTTTATTTGGTCTCAACCTAGATGTGTAACCTCATTCTTAGTCTTGACATTAAGAGACATAACTGTCTTCTTCACGTCGCACCGAATAATTTAGTCTATAAGTCTTACTTAAAATTAATGAAAGTTAATTATATTTTTGGACAAAGTGCGTCACCACATCCTTAAATTTCTTTTAACTGTCTAAAAAAATATGCAAAACACATTCTTAATCGAAACAAATATTTTAGCGTGCCTAAAAGTTCATCTAATGTTAAAATCAATTATTCGTTCCTTATAAAGAAAAGCAAATAACATAAAATAAATCTAAACTTGAGGATGCAATATAATTTTTTTAATCATTTTATATTTTTTAATTTTGTTTACTCTTAAAGTTAATGTAATATTAAGCATACCCATATTGCAATTTCTTATTAATTCAACAAAACAATGAGGAAATTGCTAAAATAAATCTTAATTTTTTATTTTATAAAATAAAAGCGACGATAATTTTTTGAGCCTAATAATCCCTACTTTATTATTAACATCTAAATCAAGAAAAGAATAACGCCACGATCCAGTCATTTATAAGAGATAACAACTAATAGATGAAAGTAAATAAATGAAGATAATCACCAATTAAAGCTATCTTCATTCATTAAATAGAGGTATAACACTTAATCCAATCTTCATTTCAGTTAAGTTATGAATAAAATAAAACTACAAGAAAACCTCACCGAAGTACATCAAATTTTGTAAATAAATTAAAGAGATAAGACAAAATTGAATACCACAAAAATCTTGACCGAAACGAACCTCATCCTTAGATATTTTAAGATAAACAGTAGTAAGACGAGAGAAAGAATCCAAAAAACTTCTATAGGTTGTATGGAGTGATATATATATATATTTGTGTTGGTATGGAAGTAATGAGAAAGGAAGAAATGATGTGAATGTGTTGGTAAATTTTTAAAATAAAAAAATAAAATAAAATGGAGTTTCTTTCCTTTTTTTTTTTGGTTGCTGTTGCGTGAGTATTGGTGTGATTGTTTTTGTTTTCTTCCCTTTTTTGCTTTTCCTCGTGTTGGCGTGTGTTGTTGTAGGTTGTATGTGAGGTATTTTTTTGTCCTCTGTACGTGTGTGTTGTAGTATATATGGGATAATGACTATGTTGTGAGTTGTGATGAGTGGTGTGGGATGTGGATGAGTGGGGTAGTGTAGGTTGGGAGAAGTTTAGGATTAGTGGGTAGTTTTAGGTTAATTTATTTTAATTAAAAATTATAATAATAAAAATATTAGCTAATTATTTCGAACTTATAAAAATAAAAGCATAATTAAATAGGTAATATAAAATTGTAATTAAGACAATACTAGGTTATTATTAAATCTAATTTAAAAGAAAACATATTTGGTAACTTTTCATTTCTTGTTTAAACAATTGAAAATAAAACTTACTTTAAAACGTGATTCAATTTTTGTTGTTTTCAAATTATTTAAAATAAGATAAAAATTTATATTTTTAAATTTTTTTATTTAAGCACTAAAAATGGTGTAACACCTTAAGTTCGTAAAGAAATTACATATCTATAGTGTGATTGCATTTGTTGATGCCTAGTCTTCTTTTGTTGACTAAATCTGTGAGCGTCAGTTTGATGATGAGAAGTTGTGTCTTATTTGAGACAAGATGTTGAGGGGTAAATCCAAGGAGGCAGTGCTTGATTATGATGGAGTGTTGAGAATCAAGGTAGGATTTGTGTGCCCAAGGTGGGTGAGTTGGTCAGATTGATCTTTGAGGAGGCTCACTGTTCTAGATACACTATTCATCTGGGAGCGGCCAAGATGTATCATGATCTGATTCAGTATTACAAGTGGTCTGAAGAAGGATATTTCAGAGTTTGTGTCTAAGTATTTGACCTGTCAACTGGTTAAGTATGAGCACCAGCGGCCTGGAGGTGTGTCTCAGAGGATGCCCAATCCTACTTGGAAGTGGGAACGTATCACCATAACTTTGTCGTGAGTTTGCCTACCACCGTGGGTGGATATGATTCTATTTCGGCGGTTGTTGATAGGTTGACCAAATCTGCCTACTTTTCTTGTTTGGGTGAGGTACACGATGAAGAAGTTAGCTCAGCTCTACATCAGTTAGATGGTTCGACTTCATGGGGTATGTCATGCCCCGAGGCTACCCCCTAGACGGAACACAGGACCTAGGATCACGAGTGACCCCAAGCTAACCCTGAGTCTGGCATATATCAAGCATGCTGAAAAATAACTAAGTAAATCATGTACTATGCGGAAGCTAATAACAGTGGATATCTGAAATGGCGAAAACCCAACTAGTTTGAAAATATAAAATATAATAAGTGTTTAGTGATGACTGAAACAACACTTAACAACTCGAGCTAAATCTACTACTATGTCTGAAAAACCTCTAACTGAATTGAGTTGCTGGGAAATCTTCCCAGCTAACTCAAACAAAACTGAAAACTGAAAGTGAAGACTAAAATAAAAAGCATGTCTATTGTCCCCGAAGTATGAGGACTCGCCACTGAAGCTGCTGAAGTCGAACTGATTATCGAAGTAAGCGTGATCTGGAAGTTGAGTGCCTGAACCTACATCATGAAATGATATAGCGCAAAGTATGCATCATGAGTACTTGGAATATACTGAGCATGCAAGATATAGATATGCTAAACTGAACAAAGTATATAAACTAGACAATACATAACTGAGTAATGATATAATCTGAACAAGGATATAGATATGTACTGACGTATAACTGAAAACAAAAGTGAATGTACTGACCAAGTACTAATCATGAAGATAACATGTTGAACTGTATACTGAAGTAAATGCTGAAAATCTGGTCAATGCAATAAGAATCTGACTGTAGGAGCTATTATTGACCGACATAAACCACGTGAGCTAAATGCGGAGTCCGATGTATACGCCCCATCGAGAGGACCCAATATTCTTTTCCAGGATTATAGAGGCATGACTGTGGTGTGATCACTAAAACTGATGCCCAACAGAGGGGACTTATAAACCTACATGGGTACGTAGTTCTGAGACTTTGAGGGTACGCTGAACCCTAGTCCAACTCGGTGCTAAGTCTACTCCCATCTGAATATTCATGAAGCTAAACTGCACTAAATATGAATAGCCCAAAAACTGACATGCTAACTGAGAATGCAACATTTATACACTAAGAATATGGCATTCAAAATCTGAAGCATGAATTTCTGTCTAGTTGGCCTAGCAAGTATAATACATGAACTAGGATAAATTTACACAAGCTAGGGTTCTGAGTGATATGCATGGAGTTATACTAAATTATCAAGAAGCAAGTTTATTTAGATCAAAAGTACCATAATCACAATAAATCTTGAAAATCTAGAAACCCTAGCTCTCAACAATTTATGAGAATCTGAAGAACTAACTAAATTCTAGGGACCTAATGGGTGAAACGAACCCACTAGTGAAATCCCACATACCTGGTGACGAAATCTACGAAGAAATCCTTTGCATTTTGGGGCTGAACTTCGAAGAACACTCCTGCTTGTTCTTGGGAGAAGCGGTCGACTTTTTCCTCTTCTTTTTGCACTAAGTTGGGTGATTAATTGCCTAACTAGATTATTAGGCTTAGAAAGAGTAAAACGGCGTAGTTTAGGTATCAAACGACGTAGTTTAAGTGCCCAACGCACAGAAAAAAAGACAAAAACGACCCTGACTTAAAGCTGACGAAGTGCCACTCACGAGGGGACTGACAGGCCGTCATTAGAACCACTGCCCGTCAACTGGGTCGTGGCCCTGCCCAACAGGTCTCTACTAAAACGAGCATAATATTTTACTCCGAGCTTGGATTTTAGCAAACTCGGTGGCATTTGAAAGAGGACTTAATTATATTTAATTTGATAGGTCATAGACCAACTAATTTATTTTGTGCTGAAAGATATGACCGTTCGAAGTTGACCCCAAAATCCCTTTTTCTATAAATAACTTCCGACCCTCACCAACGGCCAGACCTACGGTCCGTATGTCCAACCACGGACCGAACTGGTCGGCCGTGGATGGGATCAGAGACCACTAAATCATTGATTCCAATGACGGGACCCCACCTACAGACCGTTGTCCCACCTACGGGCCGTGGGTGGTTTCGTTTGTGCTGTCACCAGGCTTGTGAACAAACTGAAATTTCTCATCTCCTTGGACCCGAGGTGTTACAGGGTGCCTTTTTCTATTGTCTCCGATAGAGGTTCACTATTCACTTCTCACTTCCAGAAGGCCTTAAAACATGGTTTGGGTACTTGATTAGACATGAGTACGACTTTTCATCCTCAGACAGACGACCAATACCAGCGGACGATTCAAATGATGGAGGACATGCTTCGAGCATTTGTGACTGACTTTAGTGCTCGGTGGGATCAAGATTTTCCCTTAGAGGACTTTACCTAAAACAACAATTATCACTCCAACTTTCAGATGGCCCCATTTGAGGTATTGTATGGCAGACGTTGTAGGCCTCCAATCAGTTAATTTGATTCAGCTAAGATGGACTCATTAGATACACACTTTCTTAGAGATTCCATGGAATAGGTTCATATGATTCAGGGTAGGTTGTTGACGTCTCAGAGTTGATAGAAGAGTTATACAGATAGGAAAGTTTGAGCTTTGGAGTTTATGGAGGGTGATCATGTTTGGCTCAGAGTGTCGCCTATGAAGGGTGTGATGAGGTTCCGAAGAAGGGAAAGCTTAGCCCTATATTTATTGTTCCATTTGAGATTTTGAGTCGAGTTGGAGAGGTAGCCTATAAGTTGGCCTTGCCACCTAGCTTGTCACTGTGCATCCTATTTTTTATGTCTCCATACTTCAGAAGTATGTGCTGGATGACTCTCATGTGCTTTCACTCGATTCAGTGGTATTGGTCTACATTTGTCCTTTGAGGAGGAGCCTATAGCTATATTGGATAAGGCAGGTTCGAAAGATTATGACCAAGGAGATTTCTTCAGTGAAGGTGCAGTGCAAGCACCACTCAGTTGGAGAGGCGACTTGGGAGACGAAGTTTGACATACGTGCCAAATATCCTCAACTTTTCAAAGCTTTAGGTACTTTCTTTTACTTTATTTTTGAGGACGAACATGATTTTTAGTGGTGGATAATGTAATGACCTGAAAGGTTATTTTTGGAAATCGCACAAAATTACCATTTTACCCCTTTCGAAAGTTCCCCCGAGTCATTCTGATCAGTTTGTGAGACTGGTTTTGAAATTAGAGTAAAAGATTGTGAATTTCAGAAGTTTTGAGTTTTTAAAGGCTTAAGTTATTTAAAAGTGGTTTTTGATATCAATAAGAGATTCGAGTCTCAAAATGGAATTTCTCCAGTTCCATCAGCTCTAGAATGTGAAATTTTGTTTAGGAGAGTCATCTATTTCATATTCGGAGTTTTTTTCATGGATTTGAGGTCTTAAGTTTGAAGTTGATACGATTTTAGGCCTTGAGTTGACATTGGTCAATATTCGGAGTTTCGATGCTCGGATAGGAATCCCAATCGTTCCATTGGATTTAGGCGATGATTTTAGGCCAACGAGAGGTCTTGGTTTAATTTTCAGATGTTCCGAGCTTAGTTTGGTCGTTTTAGGCATTATGTCAGTTTATTGTAACTTTAACAGATATTATATCAAGGAGACCTCTGATTCTTTTTCCGACGGTTCCATTGAGTCCGGAACCTTGAGTTTATTTAGGTAGCATATTTATTTTGTGTGTACGGGGTTTCAAATTAATCTCGAGGGTCCATTTAGAGACTTCTATGTTGGCTGGTTTTACTAATCTATGTTCTTGGTGCCAACCCTCCGTGTTAGCGGAGCTTGTGACCGCATTTGCGGAGGGTGTGGTTTGGGACCCCACATTCGCGGAGGCTCGACTGCGTTCAAGGTGTTGACCTTCACGTTTACTGGAACGTTGTCGCATTCGCTGAGGTTCGAGTGGCTCCTCTCTATGTTCACGGAGGAAATGACCACCTTCGCGGGCTTTAATGAGCCACCCGCCCCCATTCGCTGTAGGGGTTTGCATTTGCGAAGGACCCTTGGCAGTATGCCTTTCTCCAATCGGGGTTTCAACCCCATTTCTCCGTTTTTGAACTTTGAGAGCTCGACTTTGGTATTTTAGAGGGGATTTTCAAGTTTTATCTGTTGGGTAATGATTTCTAACTCCCTAACTCCTATACGCATTAATTAGTTCATGATATTGATGATTAAACTTGAGTTTTGACCCTAAATTGAAAGGGTTGAAAGGGTATACGATTTTTTTGATAAATTGGTGATTCAAGGCTTGATATAACTCCATTTTTAAATAGTTCTCGCCAATGACTTCTAAATTCTTTAAGTATTGCTTTTATGTATAAATTTCTAGATTTAACTGTCACAACCCAAAAATAAACGTGATGGCACTCGTGTAAACCCACCAAGACAAGTCAGCTTAAACCCAACAATACGAAAGAATATGCGAAAAGTAAATCAACAATGGCATAAGAATGGAAAAACTTAGTATTCTAAAATACCCCTAAAACAAGGTTGTCATGTGTCCAAGCCACTAGTATAATAATACAAAATTTGAAAAATAAATATAATTCTCAATGTCTTTGTTTCTCGAATAGAACAAAGCATAAAATAAGGAACAAGCGGGACTCTCGAGATGACAAGAAGCTACCACTAAAAATCCTCTGAAAGCCTCGGAGAAAGATGAAGAATAAGGATCACACGGGTCCAGACTTGAAACCTACATAAGTGTAGAAGAAAGGAGTGAGTACCAAACAACGCGGTACTCAACAAGCAACCCACAAGACAAGGAAAAATTAAGCTAGATTACGAGTACTCCTTTCATCGTACCAAACAACACGGTGCTCAATAGGCAACTCACTAGACAAGGAAAAACTAAGCTAGATTACGAGTACTCCTTTCATCCCAACCGAACCGCTTTAACTAAAACCTGCATAGAAATCAGTCCAACCTAACAATTTTACAATACACAGTTCACAAGGCTTAAAAATCACAGTCCAACAGCCACAGTTTAACAACCAACAAGTATCAAGTAGATCAATCACAAGTATCAAGTTCATCAAATCTCAATAATCTAACATTTGTCAGAACCATTTCCCATGGGCACAATATCACTAGCCGGAACCATTTTCCTTCGGCTTTATATAGAACCACTTCCCGGAACCATTTTCCTTCGGCATAATATCACTTGCCGGAACCATTTCCCCTAGACTTTATATAGTATTACTTGCTGGAACCATTTCCATTCGGCATAATATCACTAGCCGGGACCAATTCCCATCGACTTTATTAGTTCACAGAGGAAATGACCGCCTTCGCGGGCTTTAATGAGCTACCTGCCCCCATTCGCTGTAGGGGTTTGCATTTGCGAAGGACCCTTGGCAGTATGCCTTTCTCCAACGGGGTTTCAACCCCATTTCTCCGTTTTTGAACTTTTAGAGCTCGACTTTGGTATTTTAGAGGGGATTTTCAAGTTTTATCTGTTGGGTAATGATTTCTAACTCCCTAACTCCTATACGCATTAATTAGTTCATGATTTTGATGATTAAACTTGAGTTTTGACCCTAAATTGAAAGGGTTGAAAGGGTATACGATTTTTTTGATAAATTGGTGATTCAAGGCTTGATATAACTCCATTTTTAAATAGTTCTCGCCAATGACTTCTAAATTCTTTAAGTATTGCTTTTATATATAAATTTCTAGATTTAACTGTCACAACCCAAAAATAAACGTGATGGCACTCGTGTAAACCCACCAAGACAAGGCAGCTTAAACCAAACAATACGAAAGAATATGCGAAAAATAAATCAACAATGGCATAAGAATGGAAAAACTTAGTATTCTAAAATACCCCTAAAACAAGGTTGTCATATGTCCAAGCCACTAGTATAATAATACAAAATTTGAAAGATAAATATAATTCTCAATGTCTTTGTTTCTCGAATAGAACAAAGCATAAAATAAGGAACAAGCGGGACTCTCGAGATGACAAGAAGCTACCACTAAAAATCCTCGGAGAAAGATGAAGAATAAGGATCACACGGGTCCAGACTTGAAACCTACATAAGTGTAGAAGAAAGGAGTGAGTACCAAACAACACGGTACTCAACAAGCAACCCACAAGACAAGGAAAAATTAAGCTAGATTACGAGTACTCCTTTCATCGTACCAAACAACACGGTGCTCAATAGGCAACTCACTAGACACGGCAAAACTAAGCTAGATTACGAGTACTCCTTTCATCCCAACCGAACCGCTTTAACTAAAACCTGCATAGAAATCAGTCCAACCTAATAATTTTACAATACACAGTTCACAAGGCTTAAAAATCACAGTCCAACAGCCACAGTTTAACAACCAACAAGTATCAAGTATATCAATCACAAGTATCAAGTTCATCAAATCTCAATAATCTAACATTTGTCAGAACCATTTCTAATGGGCACAATATCACTAGCCGAAACCATTTTCCTTCGGCTTTATATAGAACCACTTCCCGGAACCATTTCCCTTTGGCATAATATCACTTGCCGGAACCATTTCCCATAGACTTTATATAGTATTACTTGCTGGAACCATTTCCATTCAGCATTATATCACTAGCCGGGACCAATTCCCATCGACTTTATTAGTATCACTTGCCAGAACCATTTCCCTTCGGCATAATCATCACATTTCTCATCACGGAGCATATAAATCAATACAAATAAGCAATTTTACACCATAAGGAAGAGACAATAAATTCAAGCAATTCATGTCCACAATGATGCCATCAAAGATTTTCATCAATCAACAAATTAGGGACCACAACAAAGCAATTCACAAAGAGCAACTATAAACACGTTTCCTTTTTCGATTATCCCCTTTTTATTCATTAAGATACATCAAGTGGAATAAATGAACCCATCACCTCATTTCCATTACTCTCCAACACACACAATGAAGGGAAATATAAGATTCTACAAGTTTACAAGGTTTAGAAGTTCAGTTGTCTCAATTCAATCAAAAGTCAATCCAAGACTTGAGCATTTCCTTTCCGAACAATAGAAGTTCACTTCTCTCTGGTTTTTTACTAATGGGGTTCCGCCTCAGTCCTGGAGTACACAAAGATGTCATCAATGAAGAGTATCATAAAGGAATCCAAATACTTTTGAAACACCCTGTTCATTAACTCCATGAACGATGTAGGGGCGTTAGTCAAACTGAAGGATATCAGAAGAAACTCATAGTTTCCATAACGGGTCCTGAAAGCTGTGTTAAGAATATTTGATGCCCTAATCTTCAGTTGAGGATAGACGAACCACAAATCAATCTTAGAAAACAAAGATTCTCCCTGAAGCTGAACAAATAATTTATCAATATGAGGAGGAGGATACTTGTTCTTCACTGTCACTTTGTTCAACTTTCGGTAGTTAATACATATCCTAATGGTCCCATCTTTTTTCTCCACAAACAAGACATGGGCACCCCATGGAGACACACTGGAGAGAATGAACCCCTTACTCAATAAGTCCTATAATTGATTCTTCAATTCTTTTAACTTTATTGGAGCCATGCGATAAGGAGAGATAGAGATAGGCTTGGTGCCTCACTCCAAGTCAATAGCTTAATCAATGTCTCTATCCAGAGGAACACCTGAAAGATTAGTAGGAAACACATCCAAAAAGTTTCGAACCATGGGAATGGAAACCATGGGAGGTGGCTCCATGGTAGTATCCCAAATAAAGGCTAAATAAGTCAAACACCCTCTATCAACCAACCTATGAGCAAGGATGAAGGAGATAACTTTGCTAGGGTAAGAACCACTAGCACCTGTCCACTCAACTCTCGAGACTCCCGGCATAGCTAAGATCATAGTCTTAGCATAACAATCAAGAATAACATGATGCAAGGAGAGCCAATCCATACCCAAAATAATATCAAAGTCTACCCAAGTATCATATCGAACCCGAGAAACAAGACGGGATCAATACACTCGATCCACCACTAAAGACTCATCCACCAGTTAAGAAACACGAATATGCAGAAGTATGATATTAGACATCATATCAAATCTAGAAGCAAATAGGTAGACACATACGAGATAGTAGACCCCAGATCAAACATTACAGATGCAGGTAGATGGCAAACTGGGACGATACCTATAATCATATCATCAAAAATCTCGGCCTCTTCAGAAAATTAGAACACTATCCTTCTTGACCACCTCCAGTCTGAGTAGTACCCGACCTCCGCTCTAATGAGATGTAGCACCCCTACCAGAAGCCCTACCGCCTCTGCTGGACTGACCTCTACCTCAACCCCTGGCCGATGACACTAAACCTCTAGTTGGAGCAGCTGAATAAGTATGCCAGGATCTTGGGTAAGTCTGTAAAGGACACTACCAAATTATATGACCTGCATCCCCACACCCATAACAAGACCTTGGTGTGGATGAATACTGTGACAGACCAGATGAGCTACCATGTCCACCTCGGCCAGGACCACAGGACCTCTAGATGTCTACCCACTTTTGGTTGCAAGAATGGATACATGAAGAGGTCCACAACGCTGAAAAGAGATACCACCTCTATGTGAACCTTTGCCTCTAGATGAGGTGCCAGAAAATTGACAAGACTATCGGGCCTTTTTGGCGTCCCCAAACTTCTCTCTAACCATCAACTCCTCCTCCTTTGCGTTAATCACGATGGCATGGAAGGAAGCCCCATCTATGGCTTCTTTGAACACATAAGATCTAATGGAGAAAGTCAACCCTCTCACGAACCTGCGGACTCTCTCCGCCTCATCTGGAACAATGGTCATAGCATGTCTGGATAACTAACAGAAACAGGACTCATACTTAGTCACAAACAAATTGCCATGTGTCAAGCCCTAAAATCTCAATCGACTCTCCTCCCTCACTCTTCAAGGGATGAAGTAGTCCTAAGAAGCATTGGAGAATACATCTTACTTTGCCAAAGGAGATCCAACTGGTGTAGCTCTCACATAAGTCTTCCACCACTCCCTAGCAGGTCCACGGTGCTAAAGTACAAAAAAATTTAAACACCACGTGCATCGACCATACCTACTGACTCTAGCATCTATGGCACAAAGTCAAGAATTCATGAGCATCCCGGCTCTTACAACCCTGAAACTGGGGTGGTTTCATCTTCTGAAATCTCTCATAATTCTATTGATCATCCCTTGTTAGAATAACATTTGGGGCAACTTGTGTACCAACAGTCGATGCGCAAGCTACTGGTGGTTTACCCACCTTATCATGAATAACCATACCCTGATGGTGACCTGGAGTTTGTGCCTCCACTTTCGTTTGAGAACCCTTTGGTGCGCCTGCCATACAGCCCTAAGAGAAACTCTATGGTACACCCAACATCCTTAAAAAAGTATCCTGAAAAAAAGGAGCTATAAACTCAGGAGGAAACTAGTCCTCAAAAACCTCAACCTGTGGCTCAAGAGAGACCTCTCTAACTCGGCCTTTAGCTGGTGCTGCTCACGGGCACAACCTCTAACCAGTGCTACTTCACGAGCATGATCTCTAGGTCGGGCCCTGCCCCTACCCTTTTCTGGGGTCTCAGTAACTTCCTCGAGGACTGCCTCTTCCTAACACCGAAAATAGAAATTGTTGTCCTCGACATCTGCCAAAATAACATGCAGCAACTCAGCGCTAACAAAGGTGACCACACACAATAAGAAAGAATGAATAAAAGGAAGTTTTCTAACCGTCTTCATAGCCTCTCAAAGATAAGTACAAACATCTACGTACCTATCCTTGAGACTCTACTTAGACTTGGCTTGGACAAATGTGAGACCTATGAACCTGGGGCTCTGATACCATTTTGTCACTATCTGAAAATGGACGTGATGTCACTCGTCTAAACCCACCAAGACAAGTCAACCTAAACCCAATAATACGAAAGAAGATGCGGAAAGAAAATCAACAATATCATAAGAATGGAAAAACTCAAGCATTCTAAAATATACCCAAATCATGATTTTCACGTGTACAAGCTACTAGTATAATAATACATAATTTGAAGATAAATTCAAGTCTCAATGTCTTTGTTTCTTGAATAGAATGAAACATAAAATAAGGAACAAGAGAGTCCGCCAGGATGACAAACAACTACCTCTCAAAATCCTCTGAAAGCCTCGAAGAAGGATGAAGAAGAAAGATCACACAGGTTGGGGATCAAACCTACACAAGCTTAGAAGCAACAACTAAGTACCAAACAACACAGTATTCAATAAGAAATCCAATAAACAAGGAAAAACTAAGCTAGAATATGAGTACTCCTTTCATCCCAACCGAACCACCTCAACTACAACCTGCATAGAAATTAACCCAACCTAACAATTTTACAATACACAGTTCACAAGGCTTAACAATCACTGTTCAACAACCAACAAGTATCAAGTATGTCAATCACAAGTATTCAGCAGATCAATCACAAGTATCAAGTTCATCAAATCACAAAAATCGAACACTTGCCGGAACCATTTCCCATGGTCACAATATCACTAGCCGGAACCATTTCCCTTCGAATTTATATAGAACCACTTGCCGAAGCCATTTCCCTTCGGCACAATATCACTAGCCAAAAATATTTCCAATCGGTTTTATATAGTATCACTTGTCGAAACCATTTCCTTTCAGCACAATATCACTAGCCAGAGCCATTTCCCATCGGCTTTATATAGTATCACTTGTTGGAACCATTGCTCTTCAGCATAATCATCACATATCTCATCACGGTGCACATAAGTTAACGTAAATAAGTAATTTCACATCATAAGAAAGAGACAAGATATTCAAGCAATTCAAGTCCACAATGATTCCATCAAAATATTTCATCAATCAACAAATTAGGGTCCACAACAAGGCAATTCACAAAGCACAACTACCAACACGTTGCATTTTTTATTTATCCCCATTTTATTCATTAAGATCAATCAAGTGGAATAATTTAACCCATCATGTCATTCCCATTACTCCTCAACACACATAATAAATGGAAATACAAGATTCTACAAGTTTTACAAGGTTTAGAAGTTCACTTACCTCAATTCAATCAAAACTTAATCCACGACTTGAGCCTTTCCTTTCCGAACAATATCTGAATCTATACAGTCTAATCAAATCAAGTAATCACAATAACATTCTGGAAATAACTATACTCATACCATACACTTTGAAAAATGGGTCAAATCAACTCAAAAAATTCAATCCCAAGAATTTGTACTCGAAAACATTACTCAAGACTTTTGGAACTCATTGATGAAAAATATTTCGGAAAAAGAGTAAAATTCAGATCACAATCACCATTTTACTTTAGAACTTAAGTTCTTGAAAAACCTAGCCATTTGTCAATCAAAATTCCAAGTTTTGATATTAAAATCCACAAATGATCAAAGAGAAATGATGTTTGAGGGTTACAAAGACTTACGCAGATGATTCACCATGAAAAATCTCTTTAAAATCACCTCCAAGGATTTTCCAAACTAAAAATGGGGTAAATGGGGCTAAAACCCCGAAATGATAGGCCAAAACCCCCTGTGATCTCGCAAAAGAGACCTATGCTCGCTTAAGCAAACATCACAAAAGCAAACCCCGCCAAAATGTCTAGTCTCACTTTTGCGAGCCAACTTTCGCTAAAGCAAAGGTCGTGAAAGTGAAAAACCTTCACGAAGACGTGGCCTGTAGAACCAGTAACATCAGCCAACACAAAATTCTCTGAATAGACCCTAGGAATTTGTTCGAACCGTACACACAAATCATATATGAACTTGACTAAACTCTGCGTTTTGAACTTAATGGAACCATCAAAAAATGAGTCTAAGGTCTCCTTGACCGGAAACTTATGAAAGTCACAAGAAAAGAACATAACACCTAAAAAGGATAAATCAAGCTTGGGACCTCTAATAATTCAACCAAGACCTCTTCTAACCCTAAATTCATCCCCCAAATCCAACAGAACTATTGGAAATCTTATCTGAGCATCTGAACCCTGAATGTTGACCAAAGTCAATCCGAAGGCTAAAATTTCACAAATTCTCAACTTATGACCTGAAATCCATGAAAACACTCTGAATCTAAAACCAACAACTCTGTTAGATCATATTTGTAACACCCCGTAGTTTAGTAGGTCAATTAGAGTTTGACATGAGGGTTAGAGTCGTGAATTTAACCTCCCGTAATTAGAATGAAGGGTTTAGGGTTAGAACGTCAAGGTACGACTCCCCAAGGACCAACCAAAGGTCCTTGAAGAGGGCCCTAGAAACTACCCTAGAACTGCCCCAAAATAGTGCCTACGTGGGGAACCCACGCACCGTAGGAGGACCCATGCCGTGGGTCCACCCGCTTTCCGTGCTGGTCAATCGTGGGGAACCTACGCACCGTAGGAGGACCCACACCCCGTGGGTGAGGGGTCATGGGTCAAGGCCCCAAAACCAAGCCACAGTACCTCACCCACGATTGACCAGCACGGACCGTGGGTGGACCCACGGCCCGTCAGCGTGGTCTCGTGGGTTGAGACAGTGTGGTCTTTAAGTCAGTTAAGTTAGGGGTTAGTGGAATATTCCAGAATTAATTAGGGGTTAAGTGGTGTCATTTTATATTAGTTTAGGCCACCTATATAAATCTATTAGACCCCTAAATACATTGATCCTAGTCATTATTTCAATTCACCAAAGAAACCCAATTCCCTCTCAAATATTCTTTCTTTAGAAAGTGAAGAAGAAGAGGAAGACGATCAAGCTAGGTCAAGTCAAGACTCCATTGTTGCAAGCTTTGTAGGGCTTTATAATCAATGTATTTTAGCTTATTCATCCATGGATTCTTCCATCTATGGAGCCCCCTAGAATTCCCCCAATTGTGAAGATAAAATCCCTAATTCAAGTTAGGGTTCCTTCCAATATTGTGGGTTATGTTGAGTATGAATCAAATTGAGTGGATATTGATTGTTTATGATTAAATTAGTAGTGAATCATGATATTATGATGATATTACATGTTTTTCATGGTTAACCCTAGCCTAATTGATGAAATTGAAGTAATGTAGTGATTGTTCAATAATAGAAGCATGTAAATATGAATTGAATTAGATTAAAGTATATATATGATGGATTATGACTAGTAAAGCTTGAGATTGAACCCTTATGATGAATTATGACTAGAATTGCTTAAAGATGAAGCTTGTGACTAATATGTCTTGTGATCTAGATATGTATGATGATTGTAAGAGGTTCCTCTCCAAGTTCCTCCCCGAGCTCCTCCTCAAGCTGCAATTGATCCTTTAGTTGAGAATGTTTCTCATGCGGAGTTTAGGTCGGCAATTCAATTGTTGGCTCAAGCTATGACAGCGCAAGCCAATTGGGAGGTGGTAGCTCCGGTGAATCAAATAGTGGGCATGGCTGCTTCAAGGGTGAGGGATTTTATGAGGAGGAATCCTCCGGAGTTTTATGGCTCTAAGGTGGAAGAGGATCCTAAGGGATTTATAGATAAGGTTTATAAGGTACTTGCTATCATGGGGGTGACTTCGGTAGAAAAATGGAACTAGTCGCTTACCAATTGAAGGATGTTGCTCAAATATGGTATGAGAAATGGAAAAATGCTAGGCTGGTAGGATCGGGCCCAATAGAGTGGGAAGTGTTCAAACTAGCATTTCTTGATAGGTTCTTTCCCCGAGAGTTGAGGGAGGCTAAGGTGGAAGAGTTTATTAACCTTAAGCAAGGTAGCATGAGTGTTAAGGAGTACCCCTTGAAATTCACCCAACTATCCAAGTATGCTCCATCTATGGTGGTGAATTTGAGGGATATGATGAGTAGGTTCTTGACGGGAGTGTTCGACCTGGTAGCAAAAGAATGTCATATGGCAATGCTCCATGATAATATGGATATCTCACATCTTACGGTGTATGCCCAACAAATGGAGGAAGATAAACTCAAGGAAAAGAATAGAGAGGCAAAGAGAGCTAGGACCGGGGATGGAAACTTTTCTAATGCAAAGTCCGAGGGACAAGGTCGACCTAGGGTCAAACAAAGATATTCCGGTCAAGATTCCCCTTATACCCATAGGTTTAACCAAGAGAAAGGTAGTGGGTCTCCATTACCTAAGCCTACCTGTATCAAGTATGGAAGGAATCATCATGGTAAGTGCCTAGCTGGCATGGATGGTTGTTATGGTTGTGGAAAAAAAGGGCACAAAATGAGGGAGTGCCCGGTGCTTAAGGCTAAGGGAAGGGAGGATAAGCAAGTTGCTTCTAGTGGTCTGGATGAGAATGCCTAAAAGAAGAATAGGTTTTATGTTCTTCAAGCTAGAGATGAACAAGAGTGACCTCCGGATGTGACTATCAGTATGTGTTTTATGCTTTATGAGATTCCGGTATTGTGTAGTCTTTTGTGACTTGATATGTGAGACCTTGAAGTTGTCTTTAGTATGAATGGTGCTTAGAAAGTCCATTTAGGCTTGCTCCCAAGGGGGAGATGGTGTGCTTAGATAGCAAGGTCATTGTGTGTTTATGTGTTGCCATGATTTCCTTATATGATGCATGTTCATGGAAGCTTGTGATTTAAAGAAAAATGAGTTTGCATGATTATTTCCTCATGTTGTAGTGCATTGAGTATGAGTTACCTATTTTACTTTATGAGATGAATAGATGAGCATGCCTTAGTTCGGAGTCGAGATATTCCTCCTTGAATGAATTCTTCTTGAGAATAAATTTCACATGAGCTCCATGAGTGTATGTTGATCATGTTATGGCTAGGAGATGGTAGTTCCTCCTTGAACATGATTAGTTATGAGAATTTCTTGCATCTTGGGTTGTTAGAAGTAGTTCCTACTTCCTTGTGTTGCATTGAGAATGGTTAGTTTGGAGTTAAAGTTTTCCTCATTTGTTTATGTGCATTTAGATGAGTTCCATGCATGATGGGTTGCTAGTCTAGAGTTGTGACCTTAAGAAATACCTAGAGTGTCGTTCGAGGACGAATGTTCCCAAGGGGGATATATTGTAACACCCCATAATTTAGTAGGTCAATTAGAGCTTGACATGAGGGTTAGAGTCATGAATTTAACCTCCTGTACTTAGAAAGAAGGGTTTAGGGTTAGAACATCAAGGTATGACTCCCCAAGGACCAACCAAGGGTCCTTGAAGAGGACCCTAGAAACTACCCTAGAACTACCCCAAAACAGTACCTACGTGGGGGACCTACACCCCGTAGGGGGACCCACGCCCCGTGGGTGATGGTTTGTGGGTCAAGGCCCCAAAACCAAGCCACAGTACCTCACCCACGATTGACCAGCATGGATCGTGGGTGGACCCACGGCCCGTCGGCGTGATCTCGTGGGTTGAGACGGTGTGGTCTTTAAGTCGGTTAAGTTGGGGGTTAGTGGAATATTACGAAATTAATTAGGGGTTAAGTGATGTCATTTTATATTAGTTTAGGCCACCTATATAAATCTATTAGACCCCTAAATACATTGATCCTAGTCATTATTTCAATTCACCAAAGAAACCCAATTCCCTCTCAAATATTCTCTCTCTAGAAAGTGAAGAAGAAGAGGAAGCAGATCAAGCTAGGTCAAGTCAAGACTCCATTGTTGCAAGCATTGTAGGGATTTATAATCAAGGTATGTTAGATTATTCATCCATGGATTCTTCCATCTATGGAGCCCCCTAGAATTCCCCCAATTGTGAAGATGAAATCCCCAATTCAAGTTAGGGTTCCTTCCAATATTGTGGGTTATGCTGAGTATGAGTCCAATTGAGTGAATATTTATTGTTTATGATTGAATTAGTAGTGAATCATGATATTATGATGATATTACATATTTTTCATGGTTAACCCTAGCGTAATTGATGAAATTGAAGTAATGTGGGTTTATGCCTTGTGAAGGGAAATTGAGGATTCATAGATGATCTTCTGGAATTGATGACATGTATAGTGATTGTTAAGAATAGAAGCATGTAAACATTTATTGAATTAGATTAAAGTATATATATGATGGATCATGACTAGTAAAGCTTGAGATTGAACCCTTATGATGAATTATGACTAGAATTGCTTAAAGATGAATCTTGTGACTAATATGTCTTGTGATCTAGATATGTATGATGATTGTAAGAAGTAAAGCTTTGAGAGTAAGGCTTGTAGTTATGAGTGTTGATCACTAGGGCTTTGAGAGTAAAGCTAATATGATGAATTATGTATGTTAAGGCTTTGAGAGTAAAGTCTATATGAGAGTAGAAGATTAATGGATAGAATTGTGGTGGAAGGCCTTTACCTACCTAATCCATTTTATGAATGTTTTAATGCATGAAGTGATAGAATCACTTGAACATGGATTGATTGTCAAGGACATCCTTCCATGAGACATTAATGATAAGTAAGGCTTAATAATTAGTCTAAGGGTTGTATGCTTGGCCCCAAGTGGATATTGACAATGAGAAAGAAGTTCACACATAGTCGGGTCCGGGCTCCAAGAGAAAGGAGAACCACACCTAGTTGAAATCCGGACTATCCAAGATAAGGGGGAACTCTTACATAGTAGAGTCCGGGTTTTCCCAAATTAGGTCTCATGAGATGGAAGTCGTCACCTAGTGGAGTTAGGATTTCTAGTAGCAATCTCCGTATCCAATGAACTAAGACATACTTGAAGAAGTATCTCCAAGTGTTCAAAAGCAATAATGAACTAAGACATGCTTAAGGAAACACCTCCTAGTGTTCAAGATAATAATGAACTTAGACATGCTTAAGGAAGTATCTCAAAGGGTTCAAGATAATAAGGAACTAAGGTATGCTTAACGAAGTGTCTCCTAGTGTTCCAAGGTTTCAAGAGGGGGTCTAGTCTCCAACCAAGAAGTATGAGTAAGATGACCTAAAGGAGTACTTAGTATGGGTAGGATTATGGGGTCTTATCGATGCATTGCACAAGTATGGCTTAAGGTTAGCTAAGAAGTGTTTCTCTTATATGATGTATGTTTAGCTTGGATTGTTGCTATAGTTGCCTTCCATGATATGTTTGACTAAAGGTGAGAGATTCCCTTGTCTATGAGAAGTAAGCTAATGATGAGATCAAAAGATGATAAAAAGGTATGATGGCCTAAAAGTGGTACTTAGCCTAGGTGGGATTATGGGTCTCATCTATGCATTGCACAAGTATGACTTGAAGGTTACTTATGAAGTTTCTCTTAGGTTATGAGGGACTAAGTATGGACTATGCTTATGAATATGTGGTATCTCCTATGTTATTGGATTATGCCTTATGTTGACTTATGCTCATATTATGTCTATGTTGAAGATTATGATTATGATTATGTTATTGTCTCTTATGCTTATGTCTTATGTTGGCTAACACTTTTGTTATGCTCTTATGATGTTATGCTACCTAACATATTTAGTACATTTTGTACTAACGCATACTCTTACCTACATCTTATCAAATGTAGGGTCCAACGATCTTGAGTTCTATCTTTGAGTCTAGGTTCTTAGTAGGAGCAAGGAGTTGAAGATTGGTGAGTCCTCATAGCATCGAGAATGAAGCCACCATTTCCTTTATGTCTTTCTTTTATGTTTGAGACTGTTGTATGGGCTGTGTCCCAAGAGTTATTCAAAGTTGTTTTAGATGGTTTGAGACAAAGTGTTAAAGATTTCTGCTTCGTTTTATAAGACTTCAATTGTTATGAAAAATGTTTTAAATTTCCGCATTTTTCAATTATCTTATGTTATGATATGCTAAGTGGCTTACATTGAGTCCTTTGGGGTTCTATGTGCCATGTTACGTCTAGGGTGTACCCATGGGTTGTGACAATATTCCATATTTCAGGACTGATGGAATTGATTGAATCTCATTCCGAGACTCAAAACTACAAAAGACACCAAAATCACTTCTTAACAACTTTAGCCTTTTGGATTTAAAAACTTTCATAATTCACAATTTTTACTCAAAGCTTGAAATCAATTTCAAAATCCAATAAAAAATGACTTCGAGTAGATAACGGTAGGGGTAAAATGGTAATTTTATAGAAATTTTCAAATATGACCTTTCGAGTCTTTACAACCTTCATTTTCAAAATCAGGTTTTAGGGTCGATTTGACCCCATTTTCCAAAACGCTTGATATGGGTGTTGTTAATTTCGAAATATTATTATGTTTACTTGCTTGAATAGATTGTGTTGATTTGGATACCGTTCATAAGAGAAAAGCTCAAGTGTCGGAGTGATTACTTGATTGTTTGAGACAAGTGAACTTCTAGACCTTTTTAAGCATGCAGAATCTTGTACTTCCTTGTTGTATGTGTTGGGGAGTTATGGAAATTAGTGAAGGAATCCATGTAATAATTATGTATGGTAATTGATGATGTGAACTTGCTGAACAACTTGGGTTAAAATGAGAATCTTGTTGACTTGTGTGACTTGATTATGTTGTGGGCAATTGGTCAAATGAGATGATTCACTTGATGATATGCTTTGATTGATTGTTGTTGGGTATTGGTGTTGAATTATCATTCTCAACTTGATCATTGCACTATCATATATGCGTTGATGATGTAATATTGTTGTGATGATTTTGATGAGGATGAGAGGAAATAGGGATTGGGCAACACGCCTGTTGCGGAAACATTAAGTGGAAATAGGGAACGAGCCATACGTTCGTGGTAGAATCATTGAGATTAAATTAGGATTGGTCCACATGCCCGTGGCATATGAATGGACTAGGAAGTCCCCCATGGATTCCAGACTGAGTTTCAGCGGATGTGTATTGTAGGAAAGACATGCATCACTTTACTTGACATATCATTACATTGCACATCATTTCCATTTGTGAAGTTGTGATCATCTTTATGAGAATTTTGATAGACGTACTTGATACTGAACGTGATTGATATGTACTTGTTGAGATGTTACTATTGAACTATGTGTTCTGTGATTTAAGGACTGTTAGGTTGGGCTAATTTCTGTGCAAGTTGTAGTTTGTGGAGGTTCGATTAGGAGTGTCCGTATTCTGCTTTGCTTTACTTAGTGTTTAGAGGTTTGCTTGCTGAGTACTATGTTGTTGGTACTCACTCCTTGCTTATACACTTGTGTAGGTTACGAGCCCGAATTGGCGTGATTATCTTAATTCTTTACTTTGTCCGAGGCTTTTCTATGGATACTTGAGAGGTAGTTGGTTGTCATCTCAGCGGTCCCTCTTGTTCCTTTATCATGTTCTTCTTCTACTTTAGAAACAAAAACATTTGAGACTTGAAGTTTCTTTCAATTCTGCTGTACTACATTAGTGACTTGTACATGTGACAACCAGGTTTTGGGGTTATTTATGAGTTGACTAAGTTATCCGCATTTAATTCATTGATATTTTATTTTTTGCATTTCTATCGTCATGTTTTGTATTTTAGGCTGACTTGCCTTGGTGGGATAAGGCGAGTGCCATCATACCCATTTTTGGGTCGTGACATATGTATACACTTCTTTAAAAAAGAATTAATCTTAGAAATATTTATGATGATATAATTTGTAATATTTTTTTAAAATTCTTTGTTTTTTGTTTCTTAAAACTACATTCATGCTTATACCTTTTAGAATGTAGTGAATTACTTACTGTCTACTCATCTTCTAGCCGCATGGTTTTTGTGTTTTAGATTATGGAATGAATCCTATTCACAGAAACAGAAAAATAATGCGTGCATTGGAAAGATGCTAACTTCAAATTCCTTCAAAGAGAATGAAATTGTGTCACTATAGCTTTGTTGAGTAATATTCTATCTTTCTTTGCAGGTGCGGTACTTCATCTTCTATCTGAAATTCGAACAACACTTGCATCTACTTTTTAACCCTCTTAATAGCTTACTCTACTTGCATTAATGAACTATATAACAATTAGGTTTAGTCGTGTATAGACCGAGTTGGTATGAGTTTATAAAATACAAAATAAAATTATGTGTTGGGTTTTTAAATTTATAAATCAAACTAATTTTGATACTATCGCATTATATTTTTTAAGATATGATAGTGTAACAACACATCCCAACGTTACAAGTGAAATAAAAGAAATCGGGCGGACAAAAAAGTAGTGGTTTTGGCCGTTATAGCGGTGTAAGTTACTGTAAATGTAGGGAAAACTCCCAAAATCACTCATTATCACCCAACAATGTTTTGTAGAAGAGAAAGGGCATGACCTAGGTCAAATATCAATAATTTTTTCATCAAAAATCTTCATAAAGGTTAGCAATTCAATCCCCTACTTTGATAGTCATGTCAGATTTAGAAGTCAACTTCATAAATTGATTCTGATTTCTTCATAAATTGATTCTGATCAATCCAGGAGGTATTTTGATACGAAATTTTACATATTCCATACCATTGAGTACTTATTTTGTAGGATCAAGTGCCTTGCTATTTTGTATCTCCTGCATCAAGACATAAATATTTTTGTGAAGCTGTAGTGAGAAGTCAACGAGGCTGAAAGGATAGGACACTCCATTTCTTCTCCAAGTTTCTAGAAGAGGTTGTTTTCACGCCAAAATTCAAATTAAAGGTTCAAACACATCATAACATCTATGCCATATTTGAGTGTTTAAACTCTTCATCTGCTTCTTTTGCCATTGTCACAAGGATAAGATGCACCAAGTACTTGTTTGTCAAGGTTGGAGATTATTTTTATCTTTTTAGTCTCATATGGAGACCATTAGTGGTCCGCCATATACCAGCAAAATAAAATTTAAAAAGGATAGAGTCCATGTTGCCAGTGAAAAACACTTCAATTCGGCTTGATTTTGATGCGACAATCAATATTAATTTCAAAACAGCATGACATATATGGTTCCAACGACATGAAGCTATTGAAAACCCTTTAGATAACAGACCTCATAGACAATTGGTAATTAAGGCAAGTTAGGGAATAGGAAAAAAAGAGCCAAAACGAAATATGAAAATCATTGGGCTTAATAAATAAATAAATTTATTTTATTAAATTCAAACTTTGAAAATTATTTTATTATGAGGCTTCGTGACACGTGTCCATAATGACATGTTTTGGTCAAAGCAACCTTATTACATAGAATTTATGATATGTTTAACCTAAACTAATCAGAAGAAGACAAAATAATTTAATAAAGAGTTACATAATTTTTTGAGTCAAATATGAGAAAATGCCACACCATGAACTAGATTGAAGAAACAAGCTACTGACGGCCACCTTTTCCAAAGCAATAGCAACAAATCCAAGGTAAAATTTTGCAACTTTGTTTGACTTATCTTCTTCTAAAATGTCAGATCCAACTCTGTTTGGTCATAAAATTGGAACTTTAAAAAAAGGTTTTGATCCATATAAAGAATATAAGAATGTTTGTTAGAAATATTTATTTAGATTTAAATATCAAAAAACTTTTGCAGAGGTGCCGCTAAAACTTTTATAGTTGTAGCTATGGTGCTGGAGTATCCACCCTCTGATCATATTTCTGGTTCCACTCAACTGACCATCCCTGCAGGTTTGTCTTGAAAAAATCAACTTGTTTTATTGTGTGTAAAAGTGCATTTATATACCATCCTTTTTGTTTTAGTTGGTTTGATGGAGCCTGAGTCATTGAACCGTAGTAGCAATGTGGTTGAGGCAATAAGGAATGAGATTGATAAGGAGCGTATCAGGAAAGAGATCATTGCAGAAGAGGTTGCTCGAAAGCAGATGTTGGAATTGGAAGTAAGGAGAGAGCTTATGATGAAAAGAGAAATAGAAATGTGTGGAGGAGATAGATTTGCTTCATTCTTCAAGAATCAGGCTGACGCCATGTTGTTTAACGACAACATGGGAATGGGAATGGGAATGGGTGTCTCTGTTGTGTCTAGACATGACAAGGATCAGATCTCAGAGGTGCCTTTTCTTTACCGTGCTGTGGAACCAAATATTTCAACATTGAATCAAAGTCCAAAGGCAAAGATTTTACAAGTGCAGCCTCCTAGCATTAGCAAAATCTTGCTGGTTCGTGTTCTTCTTTATTTTTGGTCGTGTTTATTAATTCTTAAATTGTTGATTTTCAGAGTAAATAAATTTGTTTTATCTATCAGTATAATTAGTTTGCCTGAGGGAATTACTGCACTGGCAGGTCTCTATGTCATTCACTTAACATGCTGTCTTTCTTGCTTTTTGAGTGGTTACAATTATCAACCACGGTTATGTGCATTGCCTCTTTCAAGTTTTTTTTTTTTAAATTGAAGTATGAACATGTATATCCAATATAATTCACAAATGGGGTCTAAGGAAGGTGACCTTACCCAGTGATGAATATGAAGGGATTCAAAATTTAAAGAGATAAACACACGTAGAAGTCTTGGGGGAGGGGGGAGGGTCAACATCTATTTTATATACATAAAAAATAATTTTAACAATGTAATTTGTTTGTATGAACCCTTGAGCCCTTACT